>RJWT010054733.1:0-10253 GCA_004365215.1 Cuniculus paca
ATGATAGCAAATGCTGATCCCCAAGTAAGCAAAACATTATGCACACATTCCCAAGAAAAGAAACCCATTCATCTCACTAGGAAAGTCTATTACAGAAAACTGCACTCAATGAATAAAGGTCACACCTCTAAGGAAACCTGACTGAAGGAGAGGAAAAAGAATATCCAGCAGTCATTCTTAGTAGGCCACCACTGGTGTGTGGCAGGGGAGATGACTGTTGTACAGTGACTGTCCTGACCACTACAGTGTATCTCGACAATTAACACCTGAAAGATTTCTTGTTACCTGTGCCAATCAAAAATACTCCACATAGACCAGGCCTTGCTACACAACTGAGGCTGGCCCAGATCTCTGTGCAGCCCAGGCTGGCCTAGAACTCATGGCAGACTTCCTGTCTCAGGCTCCCAAGTGCTGATGTGCCACTACATCCAGCACCTATGTTTCTTAGTAACCAGAATTTTTCCCCCAGGAAAGAAAGACTTGCCTTTATTAATACCAGTTGAATAAGATACTTTCAACAACATATTCTTAACGTTATTAAAGACTTTCAAATAGTTTTAAGAACAAAATGAGAATCTGAAACTACAGTTTTTTTGTTTGCAGCACCTGGGATTGAACTCACAACTTCACGCTTGCCAGGCAGGCAGTTAGGCCACTGAGCTAGATCCTCAGCCCTAAAACTACAGTTTTTTGGTAGATATAGGTGTGGCGATGGGGTGCTACTAGAGATTGAACCCAAAGTTTCTGCACTGAGCTACATACTACCCCTTCTTTTTATGTGGTTTGTTTATTTTGTTTGGTTTTTTTGAGACAAGATCTCTGTAAATCACTAAATTGCTCGGTTTCAGCTCAAACTTTATGCTTCAGCCTCCCCAAGTGCTGGGATTAAAGGCATACACTATGGCCCCTGGCTTGAGGAAAACACTTCTATTTGAGCAAAACAGCATTGTTGTATTAAATAAAGGTGAATAATTTGTATTTTGTTGATTTTATATTTTTGTTTTAATTTCATTTGTAAATGTTATGGTTTTCACTGTATAGGAACTGTAAGTATAAAGAATATATATCTACTCTTATATTGGTCCAAATATTTTAAAAATTAAAGTAAAATATAGTTAACCTTCAAAAAAAATACTCCACATACTCTCAGTGACCCCCAAGAGGAGAGCACTCCACTTCTGACTGAGAACCTTTCACTGCTCACTTAGGCTTACCAGGACTTGCTTTCCTGTAAGACTATGAAGAAGTTTATTACCAGTTTGGAAAATATGAGAAACAGTAAGTTTAGGGACAGTGGCAAAGAGCTGTTATTTTCAATGAGTTTACCTACTGAAAGAACTCATTGCACTACAGTTTCAAGTATGGTAATCTGCTTTCTACCACATCATCAATTTCTTGAAAGAGATCCTTTCTCTTTCGTCTATTTATCAACCATTTGCTTATTCCCTAAACCTTATTATAATCTGACATCCACCTTCCTCATGCTACCCACATAGTTCTAAAAATATCAGTATCTTCTTAGTTGCCTAATCTAAGGCCTTTTTCTTAGACAATCTTGCTTCTAATTATTTTACAGCCTTGGCCACTTCTCTTTCATAAAACCATTTATTCCTTTACAATTGTACAAGATCAAGTACTTCTCTCTTTTGAACACTAAAATATCTCCTGCCTACACCTTCTCTGTACTTTCTTCCAGCACTTACCTATGTACAGATGACAAGATCACGTTCCTGAAACACAGTTAAGTCGCTGCTGGCTGAACAACATAAAAATGTTGACAGAGTAAGGCCACATGCTTATTTCTGACAATCAAAATCACATCCTTCTAATCTTATGTCCCATCAATCTGCTTTCTATAGCACTCATTCCAAACACAAAGAAGAACTGAATACCCTCTGTATGAGCTCTTCTATCCCCTGATTGTGCTTTCAACTATCTTCATTTTGTTGAAAACAATGCTTTTCCACTATACGACAACGTATTGTTTTTTTCTTTGAATTTTAACTTTTATGTTAAAATACGACTTCTCAGCTATAGAAATAGCCGTACCTTTCCTGAATTTCAAAAGTAACATTTCTGTACCATTTTTATGTCACACTTGAGTTTGTATTATTCATTTTCATCTACTTACATATATATTATATAATATATTATAAAATATATGGCTTGCTTTCCCTATAAAGTCTGTGTTATAATACTACTAAACATTAATATTAAGCACTTACATATATCAAAATGTTTTCTCCATAAGTCTACGAGTTATCCAAATCTAATAAATACAAACTAGAGGCTCAGAAATAAAAAAAAACTGCAGATTAGCAAGAACTTACATTTTTAATTATTAAATTATTCCAAAATGAACTATCACTCTAAATGTTTACAAATATGTAGGTGCAAGTCACTTTAAGTGAACTAAAGGTAGAATACCAAAAATAAAAATTAAGTAAGAATACACTAGGTAGACGGTGGGGCTTAAATATAGCATTATTAATGTTTGGTCTGAGCACGTACGGCTCTCCAGACACTGTGCAGAGTACTTCCCATATGCTACATCATTTTATGCTCAAAACTATCATATGTAGAATATATGTTGCTTTCACTGATCAACCTTTAATGAGATTAAGTCCAAGGTACGTATAAAGCTAGCCATTTCAGATTTGAAATCCTTTGGTCTAGAATGATTAGTGAAAAGACCCAAACAAAATGTAATATGCCACTCAGTAGCTTAGAACACATTCTTTTTCCTAACATGCCCGAGCAATTTTGAAAGATGAGAGGCCTATAAAATATACTAAAGAACATTATACTGCACTATTATTATATATACTATTATATATACTACTATTAAAATATACTATTTTGAATATCTGATTACTCCCAAATAAAATAAAAGTACAACCTAAATCATAGCTAAAAATATAATAAGGAATCTGAAACTAGAAACTGAGAAACATTGTAAATATATTCATATTTTTAAATACCACAATAGTCAGTGAAAGGATACAAAAATAAGATGTATAAATTGTACAGACCCACCCATGCCAGAACTTTTCTGTAAAAGATTCTGGTTCGATAATAAACTGCTACTGTTTGAATGGAAGTTTATACTAAAATTCTATACAAAATAAAATTCACATCAGTAAAACTGAAATTAATTGCCATGAATGTCAGTTCTATTCCCCATGATGCTTTACACCATTAGACTAAAAGACTAAGAAAAATACTCTACTTCTACTTACAATAAATAGAAGTAATCAATGTTGTAATCCTTCCACAAAAATCATTGGAACACTGGGAGAGAGCTAAAGAGGAGAAAACATCATGTCTATTATTACTGTGACTAAGTGGGATTAACTAATCCTCATGGGATAAAGTTATGAATTAAGTGAAGCTCAGAACACTAAGAAAATTTGTGAGGAAAGGATGCAAATAGCTCCTTAATTATCTACAGCCTATTAACAAGCAATCCTTATTACTGGCAATTAAAATCCTCTTAAATTTTATGGCAAAAGTTCATTGGAACGTTGAAAATTATATGCTAATTATTTCACTGTAAAGCACATGTTTAAATGTGTACTTTTACTATAAGCTCAATAAATAAGAAAATATCAAATTCTAACTGATATAGCGACTAAATATTTCACTAAATGGAAAACACAAGTAGGTGCAAAGCCTGGTTGGGCTCCCGCTGCCACTGCACAGAGACTGCCCTGGGAAACCCAGAACTGGAAGCTCTGTGCAGATGGCAGCGGGATGAAACCCCCGATGTCATCACAGCACCCCGCACAGGAAGGCACACGCATATTGATTGCAGAAATTGGTTTTTTTTGCATGACAACAGGTATGTGGTGGTTAATGTACATCATCAACTTTCAAGTCCTGGGTCTTTAAGTGCTACCAAGCTGTTCATTCACTGCTTTTTACATCAATTCCCAAACTAAAGATCTAAACAACTACTTCTGTAACTGCTTATAATTAAAGCTATATGGAAACCTAGACCAAGTGTACCTTATTCCTAACTATATCACAGTATAGTGATGCTTAGAAATGAATAATAGTGATAATCAAAAAGTGAATGACTGCATATACACAAGAATAAAAACGACTGAAATTTCTTCGGGGTCCTATAGTCTTCAGAAGGGAAAACTGTATGGTCTAAACAATAAGCCCCACACACAATCGCTGCAAGTCACGAAGCAAGGTCCACAAATGTCTCTGCCCTACATTTGTTTGGTTTTCTCTTTTAACTGAGGACTGCTCTACCCACTATGCCAATATAACTTTCATATCTATACAAATTAGGGGAAAATTACTTAAATTATCAGAAAGCAAACCAATATTCAATTTTTTAAATATATTTTCTCTTTCTCTCTCTCAATAGTATACTCAAATTAGGATCCAAACAAGGCTCATATAATGAACCCGTTGAGAAATTTCATAAATTTCTTTTATACGCTCCCCATTTATTTGTATATACTTTTGGCATCTATTTAATGTGTATGTGTAGATCTTCCAACATTCAAATTATGTTAATTACATCTTTGCTGTGTCATTTAACATGGTACCCACCCTTATATCTTCCACCAACTGAATAGATGATAGACAATAATGTCCAACAGAAAAGTAACACAAACCATTTATGTAACTTAAAAATTTTCGAGTAGCCATATTAAAAAGGAAACTGGTAAAAGTAATTCTAATATATTTTATTTAACAAAATGTACCTAAACTATTATCAATTCAACATGTAATCAATGAGAACATACTGAAATTCCTTTTTTTCCTTTTTTTTTTTTTTTTTTGTGCTGGGGATTGAACCCAGGGTCTCAGGCATGCAAGGCAAGAATTCTACCACTGAGCCACATCTCTAGCCTCTTTCCCATCTTTTCATCATTTGGAGTTCCAAATCTTTTGTATCTGTTACACTTAGAACACATCTCAATTAAGACAGGCTACATTTTAAGTGCTCAATACCCTCTTAAATAGCTACCACACTAGATGACAGAGA
Organism: Cuniculus paca; assembly: GCA_004365215.1. Taxonomy (NCBI): domain Eukaryota; kingdom Metazoa; phylum Chordata; class Mammalia; order Rodentia; family Cuniculidae; genus Cuniculus; species Cuniculus paca. The sequence continues at coordinate 5,009 of RJWT010054733.1, forward strand.
CTGAAACTTGATCATACTGAAGTTGAATATATGCTATTTGCCTTTTTTTCTTTCTGTTACTGACAGCCTAATCCATTCATTAAAAAATCTGACAGCTTTTGCCTAGTGATTTTAGCAGCCATTGATAATCTTGCCCAGCTATCATTTTTGCTATTCTGTTATTCCTTCTCAATTCATTAGCTACAATTTTTCCATTAAAAAGAACTTTTCCTCATCACTGTAACAATTATGCAGTATGGTTTATATAGGAAAGGCAGAGATAAATGCATGATTTCTCACCTTATCAGTTTCAAATTATAAGCTGCTTCCCTAGAACCCTATGAAAGTATTCTATAAAGACTTTTTATGAGTATTATTATGAACTTATAAGTTTAAACATAATTTACCCTGTTTCGAACTATTGCAGTTATCACTCTTATATTTAAGACTGTCCCATCTTTGGCCAGTGGAAACCCTTTTCATTTTAGCTCCTGAAAACTGTCTACTCAAGCTCAGAAACTTTTGACAGCTCCCTAGCTTTCTGATATCACTTGTTGGTTCAAGGTGACCTTGCCACATTCTGAATTCCCTCATATTTCTAAGAAGACTTAATCCTTTTTACTTGTCCTGGCTCTTTCTTTTTCATAGTACAGACTGCAATCCAGATGTGAGTACGTGTACTGCTACCATTTATCTGTCACTACTGCCATTCCTTGGACAAAACTAGAAAAGATACTTTTTAAGTAAGAAAATATGACTTCTATATATATTTTCATGTCAAATTTAGAAAAAAATGAGTTTCCATTTAACTTGATCAATTTTTATACACATATATGTGGCCATGTTTTTATCACAGTCCACACCAAGAACATGTTCAATAAATATTTTTGAAATACACGAGTGAATGAACAAATCAAAAGGATGCTGCATTGAGAAAATGACTCAAATTAAGTTCATAATACCAGTAAAAATATAGCTACTAACATGATTATCAAAAATAATTTAACATTTCTTCATAGTTTTTTTGTTTGTTTGTTTTTGTCTTCAATATGTGTGGCTGGGAGACAGAAGGGAAGGAGATGGGAAGAGAAGAGAGAGAAGGCCTCACTTGGAATCTACAAATAATTGTGTTCTAGAGTCATGCAAAATAATTTCTCTCACATAGTAAGTAATACTCAGCTTATTTCCTTTGGCTTCCAATTTAACCACTGCTCTAAAATTTTTTCAATTTTTATAATTAGGGATTAAAAGTCAAATCTATAACGTATATTTGGTGAAATCTATTTTTCAATTCTGATCTTCCTACCTGTTATGGCTTGTGTCTAGATGTTCCCCCAAAGCCTCCTGCTGTCATAGGGGGTGCTTTTCAGAGGTGGCTGGATCTAGAATGTGTGACTCAAGAATTAAGTGCATGACGCTGGTATAAAGGGTATGCAATTATTGCATTAGTCTGCTGACTGGTCTGGCATAGTTTTGGGTGTGGATAATGGGAAGACCCACGCTGGGTGTGAGTGATACTTGGATAGACTATAGGGAAAGAAAGAGGGCTGCTGCTACTGCATGCTGCTTCTTCACGACTTTGCTTCCTTCTGCCAGCCATAAACTGTCTCTCCTCTGCAATGTCCCTCTGCCATGTGCCACCCTGCCTTGGAGCCAGCCGACTATGGACTGAAACCACTACAAACTCCCTCCTTTTACTTTGGGTGTTGGGCATTTTGTCTCAGCGATGAGAAAAGTAACTAAGACACTACCTTATTTTTTCTATCCCCTTAAAGTCAAACTCCTAGGCTCAAGTCATTCTCCCTCCACAGCATCTGGAGCAGCAGGGACTCTCACTGTGTGCTATAAAGGGCATTTTTTCCTTTATAGCCTATGACTACAAAACAGTGCTGTAATAGCCAGCCTGGTGTAAGCACCTTTTTCATTATTTTTCATCACTGACTCTAAGATTCCTGGAACTGGAGTTGTTGGGTGAATGTATACTGTATATAATTTTGTAGTTACTGCTGAATTATTCTCCATACAAGTTTGCACTTCCTCTAGCAATGACCTCTTAACAAAAGCAATCTCCTCAATGGACAGACTCAAAAACTACCACACGCCAACTATCACACTGTCAAGATACATGAATGACCACAATGCTTGCTTTCACTTCTTCACTGCCAAAAGCAACATGTACCTGGTTTACTCCATTCAAGACAGAAAGTACGAAAAACACTAATGACAAATAATTATCACCTAGCTTTTCTTTGGGGGAGGATTCTAATGATGTGGCCGTCATATAACATTAATTCTATTCACTGAAAATTCTGATGCCATAGAACACCAAGAATTTCCAAATAAATTCTTTCCAAAGGTTCTATAATGATTTAGTGCAAACTATCACTCCCCAACCATCTTTTTGTACACCCTCCCTAATTAAACCTAGGCTATCTTGTAGGATCTTCATACTGAGGGAACGAGGTTGAAGGGTAACAGAGAGGATGTATGGTAAGAGAATGGTTTTGTTTTGTTTGCTTCTGTTGGTCAAATTTTTCACCTCTCTTCTTTCAAAGTAGCTACCATTTGCAATCCACACTAGTCCTACTTGTAGCTGCTATTGCTGCTAAGACTTTTTACCCTTCTAATTCATTACTCCTTCCTTCCTTCCTTCCTTCCACTTGTTCCTTTCTTCCTGTTTTCTTTCTTCTCTCCTTACTTCCCTTTGGATGTTGCCCTATCATCTGTCATGCTTCTCTACCAGTAAGTGAAAGAAGTACAATTTCAAATAAGGGCATCAGTTAAACCATTCATTTCATCTAGTTGCAGAATGATTAAGTATATACAACAAACACCCTTCTCAGGGACATCCATTTCTGTTCAGGAGCTGATCTGAGACTGTTAGACAAGGCTTATTTCGTTTGTGTATCTGTTTGTTGTTAGGGTTTTTCCCCTATTTTTCATATCTAGAGATTATATAAACCTACTCTTGAAAGTTTGCCGTCTCTTTTCTTACAAAACAAGCACATTTTCCAGTACTTACAAAGATGGCTTAACCTGCATAACTTCTACCTGCACAAGAGATTGTGAAATTACCTTCCATAGCTGCCACATCACTATTCAGACAAAACAATCTATAAAAATGCTTGTATCACTTACAATACTCATTTCTTTATTTAGTCAATAAATATTTGTATTTTATTATCTCATTGTGTGCAACAGTCTTCTAAGTACTGGATAACTAGTAGCAAATAAAACAGAAACCCCTGCCTTATTGGATCTTATGTTTTAGTGCTAACTAAATGTTTATTTAGTACTACTAAAGATAATTTTACCCCATAATGTACAATTCGACAATACTAACAAAAATTAATTATGCCAAAATGCTTCCGTCATTTAAGCAGAGATAAAATTTTTTAACAATAACCTCCATAGTTATAATTTTAGTATTATCATGACTTGTTTCTGATATGTGAGGATGTTTAAAACTATGTTTATGCATAAATTTAAAAAGCAGTATTATTTATTTTAAAGATTAAAACATACAGTGAAAGAAAAATAGATAATTCAGCTCCCAACAGATGTGGCTTAAATATCAAATTTGTCAACCTTTCGTCATTTCTGATATTTGGAAATATTTAACATGGTGTTTATATGTAAAGTTAAAGAATTCACATATAAACCCATAGTAGGTTTTCCTTAATAACTAAGATTATCCTGTTTTAAAAGTGATAAGCTTTTGCGGGTGTAACAAAACAAAAACAAAGTACTTCTATTTCATTTCCCAAAAATATTAAACATTTAGATTTTTTACCTTAATATTGATAACACATAGTAATAAGGTTATGCTTACTTAAGTCCAGCACTCTTCTAAGTGCTTTACATACATTTATCACCGTATTAGTAATGCATGTAACAGTTTGCTTTTTAAAAAGTTATTGTCTTAATAATTTTAAGGTGCTTAGTTCTTACATCTAATGTTTTATGTGCCATTATTTTGCTTTTACTGCAAAAGAAAGATCTGGTTCCCAAAGATAAAGGAGATTTTTGGTAAATGGTGAAGGTAAAGAAATAAATGACCCACTTGGCTAGTGTGTAATTACACTGCCTGAGATTGTAACAATCTATCACATGAAAGAGGATGACACCACACTAAGGGGTGAGTCAAAGGAGATAGCCTTTGACTAACTACAGGACCCCTACGATCGATACTCCACAGATATTGCGCTCTCAAAAACAATTGGATTCTAAAAAAGTTTGAAAATAGATTCCCCTCTTCTTCTGATACTGATCAGAGACCCATCTTGACCTTATTCTGGAAGAGCAATACTTCCTAAAAAAGGTATATGAAACACATAAATCCTTTCCATCTCAGGATTGTTCTTTCAAATGGATATTTAACACATCCCTATTATAATGACAGCCCTAAGGCAAAAACCTGCTGAAATCTTTATTTCTTTACTATATAAGTATGCCTTCCCAATTGGCTATTACCAAGTTATCATAATACTATATGTGCAAAAGTATTTCAAGACTGAAAACTTGAAAAAAAGCTCTCAGAATATAAAAATTTCTAGATTAAGAATGCAGTATATACCCTGAACTTGACACAATTTAGTGGCAAAAGATTTGTGTATGTAAACAACAAGCAGAAAAATCCTTAAAAACAAAAACAAGGAAATTTATGTCTGTAAAATTTTCACAAAATTATTTTACAGGATAATATTAGAATTGTCTTAATATTCATATCATACTATATTTTAAATCCTTGAAATGTATTTCGGAATAACTCCTATAAGTTATACTTAAATCCACTAAGCCCTATTAAAAGTTACAAGTTTTCTCTAACATTTTCAAATTATACAGGATTTGATACAATATGAGTGCTTATATACAGCAGTCAAAATACAAAACATCAATTACATAAAACACACTTCCAAGTTTAGGAAAGATAACTAACCAAAATATAAAGTCCAGGTTTTCTTCCCCCAGAGGCTCATATTGCAGCAAATTAATGTACTTCATGAAAATAACTACTGTTAAAATTGTAAAACTAAGCTTTCTAGGAAGCTTAGAACATCATATTGGTAGCATAACACCTGCTATTGGCAGAGGATGACAGAATGAATACAGGCAAGCAATCCAGGCAATGAAGACAAAATGCTATGACACACGCCTGTAATTCTAACATCCTGGGAGACAGAGGAAGGAAGATCCCAAGTTTGAGCCCAGCCTGGGAATGCAGCAACTTAGTGAAACACTCTCTCAAAATATAAAAGAAGGAAGA
>RJWT010054734.1:0-10246 GCA_004365215.1 Cuniculus paca
ACCTCGTGCATGGTTAGGTCCCTATTGTCAGCTTACTACACTTGGCCTTTTCCTGCAGGAGACTTTGTAACTTACAACTATTCATTTGCTTAGTTGTTTACTGTTCTCTACGAAAATCATATGCTCTATGAACAGAGGTCAAGGCTGCTTTGGTCACCACTGTATTTATGACATTTACGACAGTACTTTCACACAGAAACTCCTCCACAGCATGAGAAACGGATCATGGTTTGTGCTTCTGGTGTCGAAGGGGGGCAACAATTCTTCACTCATTTAAATCATGGACTTGTAACCCACACCGGCAAAGTCGGAGATAGGGGAAACGCAATGACAAGATCTGTAGAGCAGGTCTGGTTTCACTCAGTCATAAAGGTATGTGTTGAGACAGAAAGGAACAAATGAATGAATGGTTAGTGACCCTGCCCAACCACAGCGTGGGCCAAATGACATTAGATTGGTAGCTTATTTTCTTGGGGTAAGGAGAAGCCAGGAAGGAGGAAGTTTACCGTTTTTCCCTGAACTCTATACCTATATGCCTATATGCAGTTTCAAAGAAGTGAAAAAAAAAATTCCTCGGTCTGTCCATGGTACAACAGCCCAACAATTTCAGGTTATCTGCTTTACGGATCTTTCTACTGGAACAAACCTTGAGATTGCCAATCCTTAGCATCAGACACAGTTCTTCTCTGATATGATGCCCTTCCTGTAATACAAAAAGAAAGGCAGCACATGCAGTGCAGAAAGTGTGTGTAGTAGCAATGGCTGAAACCAATTTCTATAGGAACTCCTGGGCCATACTGTCGGGAATCTGGCACCTTTGCCGTGACTGATATATTTCAGCCTGTCAATTCGACTTGATGAAATCAAGTTAGCTTTGCAAGATCTGCAGGAATGCCACCTCCTCTTTGAAACATTCTCCACTCCAATCTTACCAACCTCGTGGAAACCTGACTCATGGTCTTTGAATTTATTTTACAAGAGGGCTGGGCAGGCAAGCTCAGTGCTCGGGAGGTCTCGGGGAAGGTCTTTTCCTTAGTGCTGTAGGACTGAGAGGTGTCTCAGGGGAGACTTCCACACTGATTGAGCTTTCTTCATGTTGATATTTTTTCTTGCCATGTACCAAGTGCGTTTTTCAGGTTTACCTAGTAAACCTGAGAAAAGTGGAAGTTCACTGAAGGTGCACAAAACACAGGGCCACTGAAAAGACCCCAAGACGCGTGGGACGAGCCTCACTTGTTTAACGGACCAAGTTGAGTCCGGAAAAATGCTCCAACGTCCTGAGGCCACCAGGGCAGGTGGCCGTTTGCTCTCCAGATCCAAAGCTGAGCCCGGCGAGAACTCTCGCTGTCCGACACCGGAGGATGGGCTACAGAGTGTAGCACCGACGCGACGGAGAACTTCCGCCTTGAAAAAAATGCGGTCACGGGCTAGGTTCCGGTTCCCCTTACCAGCGCCCAAGACCTTTTATCTTAGTTGGCACTTGTTCCCACCCAACCTCTCCCTGAGGATTCCCCACGCCCTTAAGAGAAATTTGCAGTTTTCGAGGATGTGACGGCTACGCCGTGAGGTCGCCACAGAAAAAGCGATTAGGTGAACGGAGTACCAAAATTTTCAGACTGGAGTTCTACGATAGCGGAGTAGCGAGCTGAGCGACTGGAGGCGGGGCTAACGTACGACTGACGTCCACACACACCCATTGCCCCTCTCGTTCTTTCTCAAACCAACCAATGAATGCGACGACGGAGACGGCAACGTGCCCCAGCCGCAGGAAGTGGCTCCGCCCCCTCCACCTAGTCGCCATGTTTAGTGTGTCTACGTCCCCTTCTGCTCTACTTCCTTCTCTCCTTTGGCTTTTCGTGGCCCTTTCTGCACTTTTTCCGTAGATATTTCTTCTCTTCCACCGTCAGCTTCCCACTTCTGAGCTTTGTGCTTGCTCATGCTTATCCAGACACACTCAATATGGCGGACAGAGGCGGCTCCAAGGCGGGGCGCGACCGGCGCGGTGACGTCAGCGCGCTGCGTGTCGGCAGGTGGAGGGAGAAGGGAAAGTTTGGCCCTTGGTGGGGTCGGGTGGAGGGCGGGACAGAGGGGCTGGGCCCAGGCGAAGGTTCTGTGGCGGGTGCTGCGGAGGCCGAGGCCGGGAGCTGGGCCGGGCCGAGGAGTGCTGGACGCAGAGGGCCAGGAAGCGAGGTCCGCCTGAGCCGTGAGCCGCCGCTGCTGTGCCGCACAGTGACCCCGCGCCTGGCCGTCCGACCCGTGGCTGTTCCTCAGGCGGTTGGTGGGGGCGCGGCGGCGGCGGCGGCGGCGAGGCGCGGCGGTTGGGGGTGGGGAGACCCGCGGCGAGGAAACGGGAGCTCAGCGAGTTTGAGGAGGACCAAGAGCGGCTGCTACCGTCATGTCCGAGGACTCGAGCGCCCTGCCCTGGTCCATCAACAGGGACGATTATGAGCTGCAAGAGGTGATCGGTGAGAGCTGGCGCCGCGGAGGGGGAGGGTTCCGCAGGGCGGCGGGTGACACGCGGGTGCCAGGGGACCCGCGGGAACTCGAGGCTTGCAGCATCCGCAGACGTTCGAACGGTGGCGCGCATGCCCTGGGAGGGGGGCTTTGCGGCGTGCACCTGTGGGGCGAGGTGGGGCCGGCTCTAGAGCTGGGGAAGTGTTTGTGTTCGGGCTCGACGGATGTTTGAGCACGAGCGACAGATGTGTCTCGTGGAGAAGGAATGTGCAGGTGTGGTGCAGGCCTCTCTGAGGTTGTATGAAAATCGGGATATTGGAATTGTGCGCAAAGCTCCCTATTTCTGGGGTTGCGGGACCGCGCGCGCTTTGGTTCCTTCTTGGATCCAGACCGGGACCCCTTGAATGGCTGCGCGGCGCTAGCCGTCGCTGGGATGGAGCTGAGCAAGCTAGTGGACCCAACTCTGGCTCCTTGTAACTAAGTTTCTAGTGCGATGGGCGGACATTAAGCAGGTAACCAAAACAAAACAAAACAAAATTAACAGAACAGGTTTTGGTAGGTGGGAGGAAGAAAAACAAGATGTTCTGATACAGAGTAACCTGGAGACCGAGGTAGAGTGATTTCAGCCGGGGGCATAACGGGATCCTGTAGATGTGGGTGCCGTGTGTGAATGGATTTGAAAGGGGTCCAATTGACCAAAACTTGCACGAACGTGGATTGTGATTGTCTGAGAGGTATAATGATTGGTGGAGGTTGGGGATTGAGGATGAGGGGAGTATTGGAGGGGAATAACTCAGTGACTTTAGAAACCCGGAGGTGATAGGTTTAGCTAAACAGAGCCTCAGTCCAGCTCACATGAGCAGCCACTGTGTATTTGAGGACGGATTGTCTACTCTGGCAGCAATCTGCTCTAAAATTGGTTTTATAACAATGATCAGCTGAAGACTCCTTAGCTGCCTTGGAGGTGCCAGTGCCTGTTGTGCAGATTTTGTGTTTTAAAGAAATGTCAGATTTATTTTTTATTTTTACCTGCCCCTTGTTTTAAAACAACATGGGCTAGTTTTATCTAAAAGACATCTTTTTTTCTTACACCATTTCATGGACTGTGTTTTTGATCCACGTTGGGTTTTCGATGTGTGGTTGAGCTCAGCTAAGTGTCTGACTTGATTGCTTCTACATACCTCAGAGCTTTATATTGAAGGGGATTAAATGAGAGAGTCCGAAATGATGTCAGAAAAGTAAAGGGGTCCCTATTATCCTTTCAAAAGAGAAATTTTGCTTTCTTTTGTGGTAGGGTGTACATCTTTTTAGGTGACAAGGGTGATTGTAGCATCCTTAGTGCTTTTTCTGCTAAGGTGGCATAGGATTTCAGAGTTGCAAGGCCTCTAGAGATTTAGTGATTTATAATTTTGACCCATTGGATATCTGTGAATGGCGTCACTCAGTCATCTGGATAGGATTAATTTTTATCACATTCATGGAGTCATCCATGATTCATCAGATGTTAAGAACTTCACTATAGCTTGGCATGGTGGCACACACCTGTAATCCCAGCTATTGGGAGACTGAGGCAGGAGGATTGCAAATTAAAGACCAGCTTCAACGTACTGAAAACCTTTCCTAAAATAAAATGAAATGAAATAAAATAAAATAGAGGTTGGGGTGTAGTTCAGTGGTTTTGTACTTGTCAGATATTCATGAGGTCTTGGGTTTGAACCCAGCACCACAAAAATCCAAGCACATAAATGAACAGAATTCCAATGTGAGCAGACCACTTTATTTTTTAAACCAACTTTACAGAGGCATAATATGATACCGTAATCCAGTTTTAGGATATTTCTGTCATCCCAATGAGATAATATTGTGCCTGTTGAATTAATTGCTTTTCCCATCCCTGGCTCAGGCAACCATGAATCTGTTTTCTATCTTCAGATTTTTGTCTTTTCTGGACATTTCACGTGAATGGCACCATATAATGTGTTGTATTTGACTTTTTTTCACTTAGCACATTTTTTTTTTTTTTTTTGTTTTTTGGTACCGGGGATTGAATTCACAACCTCACACTTGCAGGCACTTGGGCCACTGAGCTGAATCCCTGGCCCTTTCACTTAGCACATTTAAAAAATTTTTTCCCGACAATTCTATTGAGGCATAATTTATCTCCTAAAATCTACCTGATTAAAGTGTACAATTCAGTAATTGTTTTGTAAATTTACAGAGTTGTTCAGTCACTACCACAGTCCAGTTTTAGAACATTTCCATCATTCCAAAAAGATGCCTCGTGTCCATTTGCAGTAACTCCCTGTTTCCACCCTTAGCCCCAGGCAACCACAAATCTATTTTGTGTGTCTATAGATTTGTACTTTCTGGATTTTGCCTGTGAATATAATCATGTACTAGGTAGTCTTTTGTGTTTTGGCATTTTTTCCTTTGCATGCTTTTGAGGTCCATTCATGTTGTAGCATGTAGCGGAACATGATTCTTTTTATTGGACACCATCAGTGGATATTGGATTGTTTCTGCTTAAATTTAGGCTATTTGGAATAAGGCTGCTGTCAGTGTTTATGTGAACTCTTTCATGTGAACCTGTTTTATTTTCCTTGAGTGTATACCCAGAAGTGGAATTGCTGGATCATATAGTAAATTTTAAGTTTTATTTATGTATTTGCTATAGTGAGAATTGAATTTAGGGCCTTTGCACTGAGCTACACATACCCAACCCCTTTTTAGAGTTTCTATTTTGAGACAGAATTTTGCTCAGTCACTGAATTGCCCGGACTGGACTTGTGATTCTCCTGCCTCAGCCTTCGAGGGTGCTGGGGTTACAGGCATGCACCACTGTGCCCAGCTGGTAAATTTAAACTTTTTTTTGCTTTTTTAAAAAATTTTTTGTGGGTACTGGGAATTGAACTCAGGATGTCCTTGCTAGACAGGCGCTGTGCCACTGAGTTATATCCCCAGCCCAAGTTAAACTTTCTAAGACACCTCCAAATGCATTTTTTTCGAAGTAGGCGTGCTATTTTACTTTCTATTGTTCTAAATCCTAGCAAGTTTTTGGTGCGCCTGTGTGTGTGTGTTTGGGGGGGTTGGGATCAAATCTCGCATATGCTAAGTGTGTGTGTGCTCTACCACTGAGCTGTATCTGCAGCCCTGTTTTTTTGATTATAGACATGCTAGTGCCTTTCTTATTGTGGTTTTTGTTTTTCTTTAAGGACTAATTATGAACATCTCTTCCTGTGGTTATTTATTAGGTTTTCATATATCTTCTTTGATAAAATGTCATTTTAAAATTTCTGCCTGCTTGGGTTGCCTGGTGGAACATTTGTTTTATTGGTGATATATAGAGGGGAGGGAGGGAGAATATATATATTATTGGATTTTTTTTTTTTTTTTTTTGCGGGACCAGGGATTGAACTCACGACCTCATGCTTGCCAGGCAGGTGCTTAGGCCACTGAGCTAAATCCCCAGCGAGAAAATATTTATATATTCAGTCCAGATATGAGTTATTCATCTGATACATGATTTCAGTACAATATTTTTTCACCAGTTTAGTTTGACTTCATTTTCTTTTTTCTTTTCTTTCTTTTTTTTTTTTTTTTTTTTTGTTACCGCGAGTTGAACTCATGACCTCATGTTTGCCAGGCAGGCGCTGTGCCACTGAGCTATATCCCCAGCCTGGCTTCATTTTCTTAATGGTGTTCTTTTTTTAAAAAAAATTTTTTTTTTCGTAGTGGTATTGGGGTTTGAACCTGGAGCCTTTTAGCATTGAGCTACATCCTTGGCCCTTTTTTAATATTTTAAAAAATTTCTAGCGAGGACCTCAGTATGTTAATCAGGGTGGGCTCCAACTTATTTATTACTTGTGATACTCCCTGATGCCTGTTGTGCTGGGATTACAGGTGTGCACCACCATGCCCAGCTCTTATTAGTATCTTTTAAAGCACAAAACTTTTACATTTTGGTGAAGTGTAATGTATCACTTTTTTCTTTTATTCATTTTGCTTCGGTGTTGTATTTGAGAAATCTTTACTAACCCAACATGAAAAATGCTTGCTATCTCTTCAGAGTCTTACAGTTTTAGTTATTACATTTAAGTCTCTAGTGTATTTTGAATTAATTTTATGTGTTCTGTGAGATAAGATGAATCACTTTATTGTAACTGAAGACCCTGAAACATAGGAAAGTAAGGTTATGCCCTAAAGTTATATAGCTAGTGGTAGAGTCACTGTTGGTATCTAGTTGCCTAAATTCAAGGTCCTTGTTCTTGCTTTTGCAGTGATTGGATTTGCTATATAAATAGGAGTTGGGGTTGTAGTCCCATAAATTAAGGGAATATTGTTACAGTGAAAAGATCTGATGTGTTCCTCACATCTTCCACTTTACGCTGCATATTTTTCTCTTACCCATCCTCCCAACAGGGAGAAAAAGTAGTTTTTGTGAATGATAGCCTCGTATAACTAGTAAGGGTCAATAAAGTGGGTATTGTTGTTGTTATTGGAGATCAGACCTCGAACTTTTTGCATGCTGCGTAAGTTTAACCACTTCCTAGCCCAGGAACACAGTAATTTTGTTTGTTTGTTTGTTTGTTTGGTGCCAGGGATCGAACTCACGACCTCACACTTGCCAGGCAGGTGCTTAAACCGCTGAGCTAAATTCCCGGCCCCTAAACACAGTATTTTATAATAAGCTATACTCTTCAAGATAAATCTTTCTGGTCTGTTTAGGTTTTACTCAGCTTTTTCAGGAGACAAATGATTGGAGTCTAGAAAAACAGATTTGGGAGATAATTTAGATTTTATTTTCAAAGGATTATATTCTAGGGGAACCAGTCTAATGTTGTCTCTTTCCCATTAAAGCAGAAATATGGTTTGACTTGTAGTTTTTTCACGTGGACTACTTAGTACTATGATATTTATGGTGCACTTCCCCTCTCTGTCTCTGTCCCTGTCTGTGTCTGTGTCTGTCTCTGTCTTTGTCTTTGTCTGTCTGTCTCTGTGTTTGTCTGTCTGTCTGAGAAACAGGGTCTTCCTGTATAGTTCAGCCTGGCCTCGAACTCGCAATCCTGTTTCAGCCTCCTGAATGCTGGGATTACAGGTGTGCACTGCCACACCTAGTTTGTTCTTCTTTGTGGTAAAATTTTACAGTGGAAAGAAAAACTTTCCCTGGGAACATGTTCCAAGTACACAGACCGGGAATTTAAAGAATTTCCTTTAAAAGAATTACCATCTTAAGCATGTTTTGGCAAAATTTGAAGTTTTCTATGTATGATGATTTGTAAAAGATGTTATTGTTCTTCGCATAGTCATTTGGCCCATAAGGATTTTTGTGCTCTTTCCAAGTCTGTAGTCTTGCATTAGAATTATTGAGAATGTGTTACTTTCTACATGCATTAAAATCATCATAAAAATATCAATTTTGGTGTCAGACTTGATCTCTTACTAGCTTTGTGACCTTGGACAAATTATTAAACTTCTTTTATTGACTTTTTGTCTAAAATGTAGATAATAGTATCTTTGTCATTGGGACTGTTGGGTGGATCAAGTGCAGTTGTTTGTAGAAAGGGCCGAACATGTTCAGGAGGGACTGTAATTTGGATTTGCAAGTCTTGCTCCTGGGCAGCTTGAATTGCCTGCCAGTGGTAGACTGCCCAGTTGGACAGTCATGCATGCATCCCTGGTGGTTCAAGTCAGCGGGAATGTGTTAGCGCTTTAAATGCTTCATAAAATGGTAAGTTAGTATATCTACTTAATTTTTTTTCTTCTTTTTGTTTTTACATTTCATAATTTTTGGTATTGCTATGAAATGTGAAGTGTACTATGTGATTTGAAATCTTGTAACATCTGTTTTTAACACATAGTGGAACCTCATATATCTGTGTTTTCCTTAGTTTTGGGTCTCATTCAAGTTTAGATGGGTTTAGGGATATATGTTAGACATGGTAGCGTAGTGCTGTAAGAGCCTGTCACCAAGATAGAGCTCTACGGTACAGTAACACAGCAAAGAGGAAAAGGAGCAAGTTAGAAGGTGGTGCCATGTGACTTTTATTATGCTTTGAAAAGTCTTGAAATATTTACTACTTTCCTCAGACTAGGTTTAGAAGGTTGAAAACTTTATACTGTTTAAAATTATTTAGGTGGGTATAATTTATTTAGCTTTGGCAAAGGCAGCCCACTAGTATAAATTTGATTAGGGGGTGGGGACATATCATGGTGGCACAGCACCTGCCTGGCAAGCGCAAGGTCCTGAGTTTGATTCCTGGTACCAGGAAAAAAAATTTTTTGATTCTCGTCTCCTTTTTTATTTTTATTAATTTTCATTGGCTACACATTTTAATGTTTTTTTTTTTGTCTTTTTGAGACAGGGTCTCACTATGCAGTTCAGGCTGGCCTTGAGCTCAATTTGTAACCCAAGCTGGCCTTGAACTCACAACGATCCTCCTGCCTCAGCCTCCCAAGTGCTGTGACTACAGGAGTGCGCCACCATGCCTGGCCGAAGTATTTTACTAAGGCCTGTTATTTTTGTTCTCTGTTACATGCAGATAAATGCAATCCCCATTTTATAGAATCCTGAGGTTGTTGGCCCAATGCCAGGTTCAGTGCAAAATTACCTTGGCTGAGTCTCCCATCAGGGGAAAAAGTGCATTATTAAACCTCTACTATTAACCCTCCATATTCTATTGGTAGGGCAGAGGTGAGGCTTGGAATTTGTATTTGGAAACCAGTACTCTAAACATTAAAATGTGTAGCTGGGCGTAGTGGCGCACGCCTGTAATTGGTCTCAGTTTGAGACCAACCTGGGCTACCAAGTGAGTCCAAGGCCAGCCTGAACTGCATAATGAGACCCTGTCTCAAAAAGACAAAAAAAAAAAAAAAGTAAATTACTTCATTTCCTCATTTCCCCTTTACACAAGAGGAGATTGGAGATGGCAGCCAGTCCAGACTGTCAGCTACTGAGGCTCCTGGTGTTGGGTGCCACCATACTTAGCATGTGACTTTCATCCTCATTGTTGCAAGAGATTTGTTTCACCTCTAGTTTCATGTTAGTGTGTAGGCCAGAAGAATGTGGCAGGAGGACAAAGACACATGTCAGCTAAGTTGGCTCCCTTTCCAGGGGCCTTCTTATTTTTTCCTGGATACCTTACTCAGTAACTTCCACTTCAGTTTTATTGGTCTTAACTATGTAGTTTGGTATTTGCAGGGGAGACTGGAACGTAAAACTTTTGAGCTACGTAACACAATATTTCTTCAAACAAAATAGGCGAGGATTCTCTTGTTAAAGTAAGGAAATGGTGTGTTAGATAAACACTTAAAAAAATGTTAGCCATGGGTTTTTGAAAAATTTAAATAGTTCATTGAGACATCACAATTACTGTAAATAATTTAACCTGACACATAATAGTCTGTTAATAAAGGTCTGCTTTAATCTGTAAAGATAATTGCCTACCACTTAAGAGCATGGATTAAAATGTCATGCAGTTCTGGGTTTTGAGGTCCTATGCTGCTTTTTACTAACTGTATGACCTAAATCTTCCCTTTGATTGTGTTGCCTTATAACATCGCACGTACTCTGCAAGACCAGTAATACTTAACTCATAGGATTATTTTAATCATTAGATGAAAAACAATATACAGAGTCTGCCAAAAAAAATATTTAGACACTTTGGTTCACTGTACTAATAAATGTCTGGAAGCTAATGGTCACTGCTTTTAGCACCTCTTGTAATTATAGAGGCCAAAGGTAACTTGTATTCATCTCATGATGTCTCAATAAATTTAGTATTAAAATATTTAT
>RJWT010054735.1:0-10246 GCA_004365215.1 Cuniculus paca
CTCCACCAGCGACTCAGTGGGTGTCGGGGACTGGGCTGGCTCTGGGGAGGCGGGCAGCTCTGGGGCAAAGGGCGGAGGGCCACTGGCCGTGACAGCCTCCAGGACATACAGCCGGGTCAGCACATCCTGCCAGCCAGCCTGCCGGGCCAGCAGCCGCACGACATCCGGCTGTCCGTAGATGAGGTGGAAGAGCTGCAGGGCCAGGCGTGGCAATGAGGGACCGCCCAGCCGCCTGCCTGGGGCCCCAGCCCCCAAGCCCTCCTCTCTCACTCACCTGGCGGCAGATGTCCAGGCGCACGCTGAGGTCAGCCTGGAGGGACAGCTGCACCACAGCCAGCAGGTCCGAGAAGTTTAGGCCATCTGGGGGGACAGGCAGAGGGGACCTCAGGGTCTGGCCCTGCAGGGAGGGCTGAGACGTGTCCCCCTACCACCTGCCCCGCTTCTTAACCCCAGCACTGTCATACCCGCCCCCAGGAACAGCCTGTAGAGGCCCTGGCAGAGCTGGGGGGAGATGGTCCCCTCGGGCAAGCAGGCGGTGAGGCCCAAGAGGCCACTGTCTCGCAGGCGGAGCCGCTGGCGACTGCGCTCGGGCAGTCGCTCGTTCTGCTGTAGTCTGCGCAGGATCTGTGGGGGCCGTGGGGTTTGGTGTCACTCTGAGACAAGAAGTCACCGCCCCTGTGTGTGGCTGCAGGACAGGCCCACAAAGGCTGGCAGCGTCACCCGCTGACCCAAGGCCACCCTGGGATGCCGAGGTGGCCAGGTGTACCTTACAGACTCGGTCGGGCAGCAGGGGTGGTGACCCTGGCTGCACCAGCAGGGCCAGCAGCACCTCGAGGTTCCCGGGCTCCAGCAGGGACACAGCCAGGGAGTCCTGGGCCGAGGAGGCCTGGAGCAGGCCCAGCAGCAGGTCCAGCACGCCCACCACCTGCGGACACGAGCTCGCTGCCACCAGGTCCGCGCACCTCTCTCCCCCAAACCTCACCCTTGCCCATCTCCAGTCTACCTGGCTGTCATCACCCATCGCTGCCAAGAAACTCAGCAGGACCTGCAGGTCCTCCCCGGAGAAGCTGCGCACCAGCAACTCCCGAGCCAGGCCCAGGAGGGAGGTCTGCACCGTCCGCAGGTCGTCCGCCACCAGGGGGCGCTCCCGCTGTGGGCTAGCAGGGGACCGAAGGGTGAGGTCAGCCAGGCCGGCGCGGGGCGGGGGGCCAGGGCAGCTGCCGCACATCCCGCATCCCCCAGCCTCACCCGTAGTGAGTACGCAGGGCATCAAGGATGAACTGGACCCCGTACTTCCTCCGCAGTTTCTGTCGGTGCTCACGGATGATGCTGGACATGCACTGGATGTGGCCTGAGGGGGCACCCCCAGAGCACCCCTCAGCTCCTCCGGCCCGGGGCCGCACGGCTGCCAGGCCTCCCAGGTCAGAGTCGCCTCCCTGCCCCGCCCCCAGACACCTACTGAGGCGCACGGCGAAGTCGCTGAGGGCCCAGAGGTGGAAGCTGAAGAGCAGGTGCTGGTACAGCAGGTACAGCAGGGGCCCCCTGCTCTCCGTGGCCACCTGCTCCATCAGCAGCTGGGCGGACATGAGCACGTTCATGTCCATGCCCTGGCTGGGCACCTGCAGCAGGCAGAGGAGCGGGTGGAGAGGTCAGGCTCTGCCCACTTAACGTCCCAGCCACTCGCTTCCCGAGCAGGCTCCACGGACTCGGGCATGACCATCCCCACTGCTAAGTGCCAGGTGCTGCCTCCCGAGGGGCTCCACTGACCCGGCCTGGCTGCCTCTTCCCAGGGCCTCTCGTCCCCTCAGATGCCTCTCCTGCAGGGGGTTCCGCCTTTTGGGCCCCTGGTTGGGAACACAGACGCCGCCCCGCTCCGCCACCCTGCCGTAACACACCTTGCGCAGCAGGGCCCCGATGATGGCCGGCCCCTGGCACTGCACCAGGCTCTCCTGGTTCACAGTGTGGCCCTGCAGGAAGTTCCGCAGCATCAGCAGAAAGGCAGCCACTGCGTTCTTCTCCATCCGGTCCTCTGCCAGCCACCAGGAAGGGACAGAGGCAGGTCAAGGGCTTGCTGGTGGCCGCGAGGCCTCAAGCACTCCAAACTCCATCACAGCCACCCAGATCCTGTCCCATGGTCCAGCCCTGGGACACTCACCCGAAGACTTGCCCAGCGGGAGGAGCAGGCCCTGGGTGTTGTGGCCTGAGGTCAGCTCAGGCCCCACGAGGTCATGCGTTTCAGCTGGCCCTGCCTCGGCCTCTAGGGGCTGCGCAGCTACTCGATCCAGCAGGGGCAGAAGGGCACCCATGCCCCCAACACAGTTCACCACATCCTGGGGGAGGGGCGACAGTGAGAGAGTGGCTCCCAGCCTGTGTCCTGCCCTGCAAAGTCCCCCCCAGAGCATCCAGTCAGGGAGCCCGGATCCAGGGAATCTTAGCTGTCTTATTTGTTAGCTTGGTTTTTTAAGACAGGGTCTCACTATGTGGTTGGGGCTGTCTTGAACTCACTCTATAGCCCAGGCTGACCTCTAACTTGAAGCAATCCTCCTGCCTCAGCCTCTCAAGTGCTGGGATTACAGCTGTGCTCTGCCTCATGTGGCTGAAGTTTGATGGTTTTGAGCAGGTTTCCTCAGCCCTCACAGGGCCCAGCCCCGCTGTCATACCCATGCCACACACTCAGGCTTGTCACACATGTTGCACGCCCACCTTCACATCCCACGTCTCCACCCTGTGTCCTGTCAGGCGGCCGTCCAGCCCATGGCTGGGGGACAGGTCCAGGCAGATGTTGTTCTTACAGGCCTGGGGGAGAGGAGTGAGCAGGTGGCAAGGGCTGGACAGAGGAAAGGGTGGGAGCCAGCACACCCCCTCCAGTCCCCAGGTACCTGCGGAGAGTAATGGAGGAGCAGCTTGGCTCCCAGCTCGTGCAGGTCACCTTCGGGCTTGAAGGGCGCTGGTTCATTGGGCCCTGGGGTGGGGCAGAGGGCATCAGATCTCCTTGCCGCTCTGGCCACACCCCATCTGGAGCCAGACCAGAGGACAGAGTCCCAGCAACACCCTCTAACCCCTGGGCCCCGGCTCCCTGGCCTTTGCACCTTGCAAGATCCAGCCCCTGGTCTTGGGGCAGTGGCACAGGGACAGGGCTGGGCTCAGGGGGCTACATACCCATCGCACACAGCGTCCTCAGAGCAGCAGCCTGCACGGCCTCGTGGAAGATGGCCACAGCGCCCAGCTCACCCTCCAGGGAGGTGGGGCTGCCCCATCGCGTGTCCTGGGTGCCTGCAAGCGTGGAGCTGATGCTGCCCTCCTGCAGGGGGGCCACCAGCCCGGACCCCCAGCCCAGCCCTGCGGAGGCTGGGACTGACTGGGAGCGGGTGAGGGAGGGGTGTGCATAGGCCAGGGCCATGGGGACTGGTGCCGTGGGCAGCCCTGTAATGGTGGTCGTTGTACGGTGCCCAGCAGAGCCGATGCAGCAGGAGGAGAAAGGCTGCGGGGCCAGGTTGGAGGACGGGTCAGCTTGCAGCAAAGCCTAGGGCACCACTTATATCCACTTCCTCCTGGTGACCCCACTGGCTGTAGAGACCCTAGAGGCTGAATTCTTTCTTTTTTGTTTTTTGAAACAGCCTCTCACTGTGTAGCTCAGGCTGGTCATGAACTATGTATCCCACACTGAGCCTCAAACTTGAGGCAATCCTCCTGCCTCAGCCTCCCGAGTGCTGGGATTCTAGGCATGCACCTCCATGCCTAGCTTTTCCCGAAGGCTGAATTCTGAGGCCCAGAGTCGAGGTGGGGGAGGACACACAGGACCTCCAGGTCCTACCTGGCCCAGAGTGCTCCAAGAGCCCCCACCACCCTAGCCCTCCCCAAACCCTGCCTGGCACACCTCACTGAGGCAGGGGAAGCGCAGGGGTGCTGTCTTGACCAGGTGGCCGTCTTTGTAGACGTGGAGAAGGTTCTGGCTGAAGGGCCGGCGCCCAGGCATGTGGACAATGGCCACGCAGTGCTAGAACAAGAGCCAGGACACAAGGGTAAATTTGGGACTTGATCTCCTCCCCTCCTCCACGCACACACATGCGCACACTGGGCCATGAGGGAGGGAGGGAGGGAAGAGAGGAGGGCGAGGCCTCACCCAGGCAGAGTTGGCGAAGGACACTTCAGGCAGGCTCATGGTCAGATATTCCTTCCGCGTGCACACGGCCACTACCAGGGTCCCCTCTGCCGTGAAGAAGGCCTCGAACCCCGAGCCACTGCTGGTAAAGAAGCTGGGGGCGGGCAAGCCAGTTATGCCTGCTTCCTCCTGCTCCCTGCGGCAGTGGGTCCCTGGTCCCCGGCATCACCCACCTGTACAGCTGCTTTCGCTGGAGTGGCCGGGCAGGAGCTGGGCCTGGCGCTGGGTCTGTGGGGTGCAGACAGAGCCAGGCATGGAAAGTAAAGCCGGGTCCTGGCCAGCGCTGCACGGGGGGCACCATGATGCCTGCCATGCTGGGCGTGAGGTCAAAGTAGTGCAGGGCGCGCGCGGGGCCCTGGTGCCGGGCCATGCCCGACAGCGCTCGGATGACGGCGCCGGCGTGGCGAGCCCTCTCGGCCTCTGCTCCGTCTGAGTCCAGCCCAGGTGGGGGGCGCAGCAGGCGACGCAGCTCCAAGGGTCTCAGGGACACTCGGCCCAGTGCCTGCAGCAGGGCCAGCAGCTGCTCCTGGCACTGGGCCCCCAGGGCTCTCCCCACGCTGAGCGTCTCCAGCAGGGAGCCTACCAGGCCGGCCCGAACGCAGGCGGCCCGGCTAGCAGCACAGCTGTCACAGAGCCATCGGAGGTGCTGGGCCAGGAAGAGCCGCAGCTCGGCTGTGGGCAGCGCTGGCAGCCACTGCATCAGCACCAGCACCGGCTGCTCGTTGCGAATCGGTGGAGGCGGGCACATGCTGTGATCGCCCTCCACAGCCTGTGGGGGAGACGGTGTGACAGTCCCCAGGCAATAGAAGCATCCTGCCCACAGTCCGACTTCCTGTCTTGGTTTATTTGCCTCTAGCACGAGAAAGCACCATGAAGAGTCCAAGGTGCACGGGGATGGCGACCTCTAACAGCAACTCCAGCCCCGTCCATCTCAGAGCCTCAGCGACAGCCTGGGTTGGCTGACCCACAGCAGCACATTGCTTGGATGGCCCCACAGTGCAGGCCGCTGTTGGCACAGCCCACCCGGCTGGTGACCTCCCCGCTCCCAGGCGACCCTGACCCCAAGACCTGCCCTCACCATGTTGAGCAGCTCCTGCAATAGCCGGTGGGTTGGGGGCCCGTGGCTCTGCAGGACCTCCTGGAGGTGTGGGTAGCCGATTCTCTCCTTGAATACCTCCTGCGGGGGAGCACGGTGTGAAGGCCGTGAGCACACATGCAGTCCTGGGGCACGTGTGTACCCCGCAGAGACCCTGGAGGGCATCTGTAGGGCTCCCTTGCCTCCCTCTGCCTCGGGGTGAGAGGTAGCAGAGGGATGGGGACCTGGTGCACGTCAGGAGGCTGACAACCACATCTGCCCAGTGTGCCCAGCGGTTCCGTGAGGGCAGGGCGGGCACCTCCCCAGCTCCCTGGTTCTGCCCCAGGAAGCAGGATTCTTGTGGGGCCACTTAATGCCACCTTGCATCCGTCTAAAACCAGGCTCACCTTGGCTGACGGGGAGCCGCTCATGATGCAGGTCAGCACGCGAACCACGTGCACGGCAATGGCATCAGTGTCCTGGTCCAGGACCTTGGGGAGAGGCGGGTACAGGCTGTCACAGCTGGCGGCACCGTGGACTCCAAGGCCTGCCGGAGCCCCAGCATGGGCTGGATCAGCAAGCCTGTCCAGGCACCAAGCCTTCTACTTGTCCCAACTGCTATGACCCTATTCTGTCCCCAGACCCTCTCTGAGCAGCTTGGCCAGACCTGCTCTGACAGAGGCCTGAGAGGAAACTGAGGCCAGGACAGGCCTCGGTGGGACAGACCCATGGTGAACATTCCCGCTGCACCCTCTTCCCACCCTCCGGTGGGTTCAGTCCCACTACCACATGCCCGCAGGTGCAAGCAGCCAGCAAGTGCCCAGCACCCACATGATTGACAGCAGGCGGGGGACAGCGGAACAATCAATTGCGGGATGTTACAACCAGAAGAACCTTCGAGACCGCTCCGTCCTACCCTGCCCCCTGCCCAAGACCCAGGTGGGAACTCTGGCTCGGCATGGTTGGACCTGACAGCCAAGGCCACACTGCTTGCTGCCTGCCCCAGCCCAGGGGGTGACAGGAACACCGAGCCGTCAGGAGGCCCTTAGTCCTACTGCCGGGCCTTTTAGTCCCAGCTCTGGCCAGCTCCGCCGTGTGGGTCAGGCAACCTTTTCCCCGCTCCAGGCGTTGGTTGCTCTGTCTATAAAAATAAAAGGGGGCAGCTGGGCGTGGTGGTTCATGCCTATAATCCCAGCACTCGGAAGGCTGAGACAGGAGGATCGTTGTGAGCTCGAGACCAGCCTGGGCTACAAAATGAGCTCAAGGCCAGCCTGAATGGCACAGTGAAACCCTGTCTCAAAAAGACAAGGTCCGGAGATCTAGCTCAGTGGCTTAAGCGCCTCCCTGGCAAGTGCGAGGTCATGAGTTCAATCCCTGGTGCAGCAAAAATAAATAAATAAATAAATAAATAAATAAATAAATAAATAAAATAAAAGGGAAGCCAGGAGTGGTGGCAGATGCCTATAATCGCAGTACTCCAGGAGGCTGAGGCAGGAAGATCACTGTGAATTCCAGGCTAGCCTGGACTACATAGTGAATTCAAAGTCAGCCTAAACCTGATGGCAAGACCCTGTCTCAAAAAAACAAAATAAAATAAAAATAAAGGGAACCCGGCAAGCACAACATTCTGAGTTCAATTCCCAGTACCAAAAAAAAAAAAAAAAAAAAGTGGGGAGCTGGGCGTGGTGGCACACGCCTGTAATTCTAGCACTTGGGAGGCTGAAGCAGGAGGATCACTGTGAGTTCGAGGCCACCCTGGGCTACATAGGGGGACCCCATCTCAAAAACAAACATAAAAAAAGAAAGAAGAAAAGGAGAGTCAGCTTGTTCCACCTGCTTTGTAAGAGAATGGACACAGTCTCAGAAAAGGATCACAGCACAGTGGACACCGGTGCCATCTCATGATGACAAAGCCAGGGTGGGAGCCTTTGTGGCTCCCTAGAGCCACACACAGGTGAGACACAGGCACAGCCTGAGGACTAAAGGTGCAGCCAGGGACCCGCTGAGGGTGGGGAGGAGATGACAGAGGTCCCCTTTTGAGAAATTCGATGGGTGGTTGAGTGTCGAAGGTTCCTTCCAGCGTTTCGCAGAGCCACACCCAGCACCCAATTCTGATACCAGGCGTGCGTGCGATGGACCACTTGCTGTCCCAGCCCTGGGATGGGCTTGGAAGGTGGGCGAGACAGCAGGGGGCAGCCGCCCTATGCTAGAGTGCAGAAAAGACTAGAGGGAGCCAGGCAGGCAGTGCCCAGGGAGGGGTGCCTGAGCCAGGCAGCCCCAGGGTGGTACCTTCTGGACATCGGGCTCGGTCAGTAACCGGGTAGCCAGGTCACTGTCCCCCTCAGGGGATGCCCGGGCCTGCACGTACAGCTGTTGGGGAGGGGAGCACAGGTGGAGGGGGTGGAGGAGAGGAGGAAGATGGAAGAGGTGGGGTTAGGGCAGGACCAGGGCAGCTGCTAGGGCTCTGCCCCAGGGGGAAGTGGTACCCTGAGTCCCAGGCATAGTGCCCCAACCAGCGCTGGGGGGAGCGGGGCCCCATTCTCTGCTCCTCCCTCCCACGACACTGCCCTGCTGTGGGCTCGGAGCCATCCGGAGCCACGGTCAGGCCCACGGGACGGCTGTGCCCACATCCCAGGTCCCCGCCGGAATAGGCCACGGCCACACCTGCTTGGCAGCAACCCAGTGCCCCCAGCCCGGCCTGAGCCCTGCGTACCTTGCTGTTCTGGATGAGGCGAATGAGGTGCTCAAAGCAGTTGTTGCTGAGGAAGGTGGCTTGCAGCACGGGCCGGTCGTCACAGGCCAGCATCATGGGGATGGCATCTACTTGAGGGTCAGGGTCAGGCCCCTGTGAGCCCGGCAGCAGCCTCCCTCTGTCCTCCCCGCGCTGCCCTGTCCGCCTGTGCACCAGCACGGGGCTCTCTCCTCAGTGCCCCCTCCCCAGGAGCCCGGGCCCCAGCACCCACCGAGCATGCTGACGCGCAGGGCGACCAGGGCCCCCTCGGGGCCCGAACCGGGACTGGCCGGCCAGTCGGTGTTGAGGACGCGGAAGTAGCCCTCCAGCAGGGCGCGGAGCTCCGGCCCGCGGGGTGGTGCGCGGCTGGCATGCAGAACGTGGACGGCACCCACCAGGGCCTCCAGCGCCAGCGGCATGAGGCGGGGGTCCTGGGCCGGCCGGCGGCCCCAGCTCTGCACCACGCCCAGCAGGCCCTGCACGGAGCAGGCACTCACCGCCAGCTGCCCGTTCTCCTGCAGGCGAGGGCAGAGATGGCAGAGATGGGCAGGAGAGCTCACACTGGGCCCTGGCCCTGGCCCTGGCCCGCTTGCTGCCCTGGCAGGCTACCTTTCCTCCCGCGAGGACCGCGCCAAAGAGGTGGACGAGCCGCAGCAGCAGCACCGGGGGCAGACAGTCTGCATCGCGAAAGCTCTCTGCAAGCAGAGGGGCCAGGGCGGTGTCACCAAAGCTGCAGGACTCCGGCCAGCAGACTGCTCGGGAAGCGGGTGTCCTGGCGTGGGGACATGCAGTGGGCTCTTACTGGGCCGAGTAAGAGCCCCCACCCGAGGAGAGGACTCAGCTCGGCCTCGGCCTGGGCTCTGTAGCGCAGCGCTAGGAGACGGGGCCCTGCCCTCCAACCCAAGCGGCTCCCCGGTCTTATGCCCCAAGTGGAGGGCTGCAGGGTGAGCACATCCCCCCCTCCGCTTCCCCATGGTGACCCAGGGTTCAATTTCTCAGACGCAAATCTCCTGGTGACAGGTGGAGCTCTGCACCCTGCTCGCTTAGAGACATCCGATGTCCTCCCTGCCCCCACCTGTAGCCTGGCCGGGGACTTCTAGGGGCTTTCACAGCCTCATTTGCAGAAGGCCCGCCTGGCCCTGCTCCAGTAAAGCTGGACAGGATGCCAGGCCCAGGGCTGAAACCCGGAGAGCAGAAGGGGAGGGGGGAGGCACTGGTGTGACTCAGGGGGAGGGGGGCTTTTGAAGGGTGAGGACACTGCCGCAAAGACCCTGTGATGGGGCAACACTAGCATCCCAGGAAGGAGGAAGGCTGGAGAGAAGGGGGACAGGCCTGAACCCTGCAGGCCAGTGGGGATTGGCCACCTCCAGGAGGTCATCTTGGGGGACACCAAATCTAGTCTGTTTCAGAAAGAGGGCCTACAACTGGGCATGGGGGTGCATACTTGTAATTTCAGCACTTTGGGGGTACAGGCAGGGGATTGTAAATTCAAGTCCAGCCCCAGCAATTTGGCAATTTAGTGAAATCTTGTTGCAAAATAAAAATATAAGCCAGATGTGATGGCATATGCTTGTAATCCCAGGAGGCTGAGGCAGGAAGATTATCATAAATTTGAGGCCAGCCTGGGCTACATAGTGAGTTCAAGGCCAACCTGAGCTATATAGTGAGACCCTGTTTCAAAAAAACCAAAACAAAAAGGTGGTGGTGGGGAGGGGAGGGGGGATATAGCGCAGTGGGAAGGCCCTGCACTAAATTCCCAGAACAAAAAAAAAAAGAAGAAAAAAAAGTGCTGGGGGAAACAGGCAGCTTGCTCCCCAAGGCACCTCCTCTCCTGGAGTTGCTGGGCCAGACTTCAGACCAGGCCAGCAGGTCCTGTGCCTCACATGGACACCGAGGCACTGGGTACCTCAAAGGCCACAGTCTTCTCATAGCCCTGCCCACCCTGAGCCCCTGGAGCAAGGCCGGGCCACTCTTCCTCCAAAGAAAGGAGAGAGGGGACCTGGGGGGAGGCTCCTGGAGGTGTGGGCATCAGAGGGACATCCCAGAGCGAGGGGCAGCAGCTGCAGCAGCTACTGCAGCCGGGGTCTTGAGGAGGGTTGGGGACCCCGTAGGGGCCTCAGGGAGCCAATCAGAGAGTTTTCTGGTGTCCGGATCACAGCAGCATCCAAGTGGCCAAGAGGACCCGGAGGGCAAGAGGATGGGGAATCCAGGATGCAGATCAGCACCCCACTTCGGTCCAGCCCAGGAAGAAAGTTAAATCGCCCCGCGTGTCCTCTCT
>RJWT010054736.1:0-10252 GCA_004365215.1 Cuniculus paca
TGGCCAGCCCCAAGACAGAAAGGCAGATGAAAATCAGCATTTCTGTGACCCATCTTGGAGAAAAGGAATTCTAGTTCAAATGGCCTACCTTGGGAAGAGCTTTACAAGATGAGAACTGTAGCTACAAACCACCTCGATTGAGTCTTGGGTCCATTATTCTTTGTGTGTTCCATATGGGTTCTTCATAGACTATCTTTTTCTGCCAATAAAGGAGTTTTCTTCAGTATGTTTGCTTGATTATTTGTTGTTTTAAATTGTTATTTATACAAGTCTTCTCTCCCCTCACCCCGTTTCTCTGCCTCTTTCTCTGTCTCTCTGGCTCTCTGTCTCTCTCTCTGTCTCTCTCTCTGTCTCTCAGGCATATGTGTTTATCTTTAGCAGATTTTGCTTAGATTTTCTAGCCCTGTTTATTATGTTTTTGACCCAAGAGAGGTAAGGTGACCTGTTTTCCTAGCAGAGTCCAGGTGGAAATACCCGTTTCTTCCTGACCTACCAGAATGTGGGGTCCCACTCCGCCACACTCTCAATAATTCCATGAAGAGAAGCTGATGTTGGTGTGTTTCTCTAGGTCTAGGTTTCCTGGTCTCACACATGGTTACGATTAAATTCTTTATTTCAGAGAAAACTTACTGGTGATGCTATAGGTGATAGTAAGGTGGGAGTGGGGTCTCCTTCCTATGTTCCGGTTTGTTAGACTTTTAACACATTGTGCCCCAGAAGGGAAAATCATGCTCAGGGGAGCACCAGGCCTCCTGGTATCTTCCATCACTGCAGTTTCCAAAACTGAATTAATTAAACAGGTTGAATTTTTGTATCAAGTCATATTCATCTTAACTTTGAAAGGAAGGGACAACAACAACCCCAGTCTTCATTATGACAATTATTCCGTATCCTCAAGCAAGTAATTTGTGTACACACACACACAGGGATATGGTCTCACCAGCAGGATGTGAGCACCCTCACCATTGGTGACATGTTCAGGGCACTGCTAATATCTGACATCTGAGACCTCACTTCTTCCCACTCTCTTGGGCCAGGTTAGTTTCTTGTTAGGATTTTCCCCACTCACCCTCTCAGTCTTCAACTTGTTTGTCAGGTTGCCATAATGGACCCTGGAACTGTTCCTGAAATTCTGAACAGGAAACTAAAGCCAGGATAATACTGGAAATCAAGAAAAAATGGATAATACTGTTCAAAGGAGAAGCTGACTTAAAAGAGGATAATTCTTGGACCAAAAGCATAATAAAAACAGGGTTAGAAAATCTAAGCAAAACCTACTAAAGATAAACACTGATGCCAGAGAGAGAGAGGGAGAGACAGAGACAGGAAGAGAGAAACAGAAAGAAAAAGAATAAAGCCCTGTATAAGTAACAATTTAAGACAACAAATAACCAAGCAAACACATTCAAAAACTCCTTTATTGGCAGTAAAAGTCAATGAAGAATCTTGTAAAGGCACGGGCAAAGAACAATGGACCCAAGACTCAAGTGGCCCCTCACAATGCGGCCCATTTCTCCCCTTAGAGGCTGCTATGATGCAATGACTTTGGTCACAAAATGTTTTCCTAATCCCCAGCACCCCTCCTTCAATACCACACTGCTCCCTCTGTCCAGCAGTCAGCAGGGTGTAACCTGGCCTCACAAGGAGGCTTTCATATCAGGAGCGTGGTGGTGAACTGATTGTCAACTTGAGTGGGGACACCCAGCTAAATTGAATCAGCGTGGTCTGGGCACGAGAGAGCCACTGTAAGGAGGACTGTCATAACAGTATACAAGGAGAACAGGAGGGAAGGATTTCAGCTGATCTTCCTTGGAAGAGCTTTGTCCTGGCTGCTTTTCTTCAGAGGGGCTGTTCTCTTTAGCTGAGCTCTGGTCTTCACCTTCGCCAAGGATGGCTGTTGTTTTCTTTGGAGGAGCTCTGGTCTTTGCCCTCTCCTTGGGCATCTTCGCTTGGCTTTTGGTGCAGATAGTTTAGCCACCAGCACTGGCCTTTGGCCTCTAGGGGCAGACTCTCACCTCTAGCATGCCCCTTGGACTTTCCGGCACAGACCCTTCAGTCTTCCATCGCCCTCCTGATATGGACTCAAACAGGACATTGCTGTGGGCTCCCAACCTTTGGCCAGATTCTTCAAATCTCTACTGTGTGAACACATCTCTTGCGCTCTTCCACATTTGACTCAGTGAGTGAATATTGTCAGCTAATCTTATAAATTTCTGTGTCATGTATTAAATCTGTTCCTCTTGGGCCAGGGATTTAGCTCAGTGGCATAAGAGCCTGTCTGGCAAGTGTGAGGTCATGAGTTCAATCCCTGGTGCCACAGGGAAAAAAAAATCTGTTCTTGTAAATACCAATTACAACAGGGAAGTAAAGCTGACCAGCCCCTAGGACTACTCTGGTATACTTGCCATTTTTGTTCCTCACTTTTAAAAAATTTGATATTAGATCAATTCAATTTTTCCTTCAGGGCCTAGTGAACTCTGCTTGAGCTAAACACAACAACCAAAGTCATAAGGTTTCACACTGTGGGTGATGGTCACACCAAACCCACTGTGATGTGAAGCCATCTCTAACCTCTTTGGAGTACATCTTTATCTCTCTGATTTCCAGTTTTAGTTGAAACAATCTAAGTAACAGTTATACCACATTAGCATATATTTTATACTTTATGCAAATTTCTATGTAGATGTAATATCTATGATATATAATACCTTTATATATTGTATGGTGGCTAAAAGTGTCATCAAGTTGCTGAGAGTCCTGTTGCTCAATTTGGATAGAAATCAAAAACAGGCAAAGCATCAGCTCTTTTTAGCATTAACAGCCCTAAGCTTTGCATGTCAGGGGTTATCAGCTCTTAATATTAGCAGCCCCCTGCTCCCCTCATAGCAGCCAGAGCCAGCAGCTGCCAGCAGGCCTCAGGGAGTCTTCCAGTCACCAGAGATGGCAGCTTCCAGGAATTCTTTGCTCCTCTCTGTTGATCACTGCTACTTGCCACTGTCACTGTTACCAGCTCTGGCTGCTGAGTATTTTGAGTGTCTTTGGTGTTGCCAGTTCAACCTTCTCTAGCTGAGACAGAAGTCTCAATTAGTGAAAACATGCCATATGAAAGAGGCTTTATTAGGACTTCTGCTGGAGCATAAAGGCAGAACTGTGTATTGACTGAACCTCCAAGGGTTTGGTGGAAGTTACTTACATAAAAGAAAAAGACTCACACATGCTTAGCGTTAGATTTTCTGCTTATTGATGGGGAGAGGAGAGACTCCTCACAGACCTGACTGAGGACAACTGCAAAGGGGTGGAGCCATCTGGATGGACTTGCAATCCAAACTTTCTGCAACCAAAGCAAATACCTTCCATAGTAGATGTGGGGCAACTGATATAGTCATGGCCAGCTACAGGAAAAGAATACTTCTTGGGAGTGTCAGACCTTCTCTCCTGATTCAAAAGATCAAAAATTATTTTGTTTATATTTAATGTAACCCTTAGCCCTTTAATTCAACTCTCTAATGCAGTTATTATTATTTCCATCTTACAGATCTAGTGACTGATATTCAGAGCAGTTAAATGATTTGCTTAAGGTCACACAACTAATAAATGGCATAGCTAAGTACACAAATCCAGATTAAACCTGATTTTAACAGTCTTGCTTACTCAACCTCAAAGTACTAGCCTTCTCCACTGGTAGATGTTATCCTATCTTATTGCCAAAATTCAAACTTCTCTTGTTAATTTAGTGAATGTTATGGCTTGTGTCTAGATGTACCCCTGCAAAGCATCATCCACTCATAGATGGCTTCTCAGATGTGGCTGGATCTAGGGAGTGTGAATGTGGATTAAAGGTGTATGATAACTAAAATACTCCACTAACTTAGCATAGTTCTGGGTATGGATAATGGGAAGGCCTATCTTGGGTGTGGGTGGCATCAACCAATAGGCTTGTAGCCTGAATGAAATAAAGGAAAAGGGAGGCTACATGCTACTGCTTCCTGCCTCCTGCTTGCCCTGCCATGAACTGTTTCTCCTCTGCCATGGCCTTCTGCCACACTGCCCTGCCTTGGAGCCAACCAACTTTCTTTTGGGTACTGGGGATCGAACTCACAACCTCAGGCTTACCAGGCAGGTGCTTATGCTGCTGAGCTAAATCCCCGGACCCTTATATTCCTTTTTCTTGATGGACCACAGTTCATCCATTCAACCACTGAGAGACATTTTAGTTGCTTTCAAGTTTTGGCAGTTGTGAATACAGCTGCCTCAAGCAACCCTATGTAGCTTTTTGTGGGACATAAGTTTACAACTCACTTAGGCAAATGTCAAGGAATGCAAAGAATATGTTTTGTTTTGTAAAAAACTACCCAGCTGCCTTCCAATGTGGCTGTGCCATTTTGCATTTTCACCACCAAAGAATGAGAACTGGTGCTCCTTATCTCTCCAACAGTTGGTGTTCTCAGTGTCTTGGATTTTAGCCACTCTAATAGGTGTACAATGGTAACATATTTCTGTTTCTTAACAACATAAAAATCTTTGTACATGGATCACATCTCTAGACCCACAAGCACCCACTAGCTACAACAATGATTTTGTCATAATGGAGTTATGCACCGAACTCATTGCAGGGGGGTCCTCCTTACTTAACCATGACTAACATTAACTAGCTGAATCCATCTTCCAAGTTGGAGCTCAGTACACCTGAATATCAACAATGTTTCTATAAACTTTGGTCCCAATCTTCCATTGATTTGAAGCCATTCAGACACATATTCTTGAAATAACCTTACAACTCAAGCCTTTGTATAATTTATGCTTTAATTAGTCAATAATTTACATGTACAGGGCATGTACCAACAGTGGAGTGCATTACTAATAGCTATAACATGGTGAATGCTTGTCACGTGCTCAGCATTATAGCCAAATATTTCTTACAACAACATAGGAGGAAAGTGCTATTATACAGTGCTTCGTGGCTCTGGGACACATGTCTCTGGGATCTGGAAGTGGCTTACAGTTCAAAGTGTTTCAGTCATTATTCCATTGATGTCACTGCTATCCTCTGTGTGTGTACAACACCCCCATAATTCAGGTTCAGAGAGTTATGATGATGTTTCAGAAGAAGATGACATAAGTGTAGATTTTGTACATAAGTGTAGGTTTTCATACATGAATAAATGAATAAAAGTAGATTGTTGTATCTGAATAAATGTATATTGTTGTCCACGACAAAATAAGACATCCCCTAAAAACAAGCCCTATTGTGTCTTTTGGAGCAAATATTAATATAAGGCCTGGTCTTATTTTCAAGAAAATACAGTGGCAAGATGAAGAAAGTTCAGACTTGAGCTCAGAGGCTGCTCTCCTGAGAACTGCTCCATCACTGGCATCAATAGGAAGAGAGTGCTGCTGTAAAAGAGAGGACATTGGCTGTGAGTTGAAAGTGATTGAGAAGAGCAACTCTGCCTACTACCCAGTTTTAGGAAAAGTTTAACCAACATGTGCATGAAAATGAAAGTGACAGATGACAAAAATCCATATCTAGATAAATCTAAAACAGCTCTTTCAAAAACATGAATTTTAAGCATTAACAAAGTGTCTTGTTATAGTTTTAATTTGCAAAGTCAAGCAATTGACTTCGTCTTTTTAAAGGAATATCTATTATCTCAGACAAGACCTGGGCCTCAGGCCTTTTTCTAGAGTTTCAAAATGAAAACTAAAGCAATGTCCACATGTAAAATAAGGAAAATGCCTGCATAAATTAAGCCAGGAAAAAAATAGAACAAGATTTAAATTCAAGTTAAAGGTAGTCTCTGGTAAGATAAACAAGCAGAATCTTCACAGCTCTTGCCTCCCTGTGGTCCCAGCCCCTCTTCCACAGGGAACCAGCTCACTGCACCAGCTCTAACCATAGCTACATGGCAGGGGACTCTTCTCTTTCCTTCTCTTCTATACATTCAGTGGTTCAAATTAAATTGTGGCTAAGTAGACTCTGGCCAAAAGATAACTTTCCCCAGGTGCTTGCCCCGTTTACCTCAGACCACGTTCAAGGCAAACACAACTTCTCATAGCAGTTTGTTTTGCTAGGAACAGAATGTACAATGAAGGACACCAAACTTAATTAGCACATTAGCATAATCAAATCAAACATAGAACTTGACAATAGGAAATTGGGTAAACCAACGCCAACAATTTCAGCCCCATGCAATAAAAAAAAAGATACTTTAAATGGTAATTCATGCATTTACTCTGGTTGTTTGCAATGTATGGGGTTAGAATTGTTGACGCCAAAGAGTGCTTAAATTTATCTTTATATTTAAATGAGATGAAAGTTTAAACACATTTTTCTGTCCAGAGATGCTTTTCTTTTTGACCCTCTTGTGCTCAGTGTAGCTGCTCTTTTGCCTTCAAAAGCGCTCATCAAAGCTATAGTGATAGTGTGAAAAGTTTTGCAAATAAAAACAAGGAGCTATTTCAATTTGAGCTCAGAAAACTAAAGACATAAAAGGAACTGAAAAAAAACCCGATGCAAATTTTCTAAATTTTGGTCTGTCTTTTATTTTGTACCAGAATATTTCCAGGAATTTGCATGGGTTTATCATTGTTGGCCAATTTAGGTGGTCTGCAATTATAGGTTAGTTTTTAAGTGGAAGCATTGAGGCAGAAAAAAGAGAGAAATAGGTGCCAGGAA
Organism: Cuniculus paca; assembly: GCA_004365215.1. Lineage (NCBI taxonomy): Eukaryota > Metazoa > Chordata > Mammalia > Rodentia > Cuniculidae > Cuniculus > Cuniculus paca. The sequence continues at coordinate 6,677 of RJWT010054736.1, forward strand.
TCAACTGAGGTAAGCAGGTCAGAAGCAGCAAAATCTTGATGCATCCAATGCTAGTTTGAGGACAATGTGCAAGATACAGAATATGTGGAGGACAAACACCAGAGCAATTGCAGACGCAACCATTGGTGTCACACAGACCTGCACCTGCCGCTTTTTGTTACTCATCCCTAAGCAGTTTGCTTGACTTCTCTGATTTTCAGTTTTCTTGAATATAAAATGGGAATAATAATACTGGCTTCATTACACTGTTACGGAAATCAACTGGGATACAGGCAGCACAGTCAGGGCCCAGCACACAATAAACTGCTCTGCAGATGGCAACTGGCAGCATGAGAATGGGGTGGTCCTCATGCAGTGAGGGTGCAAGTGGACTGCTGAGGATGTACCTGCAACCCAGAGGCAAGGAACTTTGTACAGTGGGGCTCAGCAGGACCCTTGCTCCTCTTGTACCCATCACAAGAGGAAGCCTCAGCACAGACACACGCCAGCTCACACCCCAATCTGTTCGCCTCGGTTAATTCCTGGCACCTGATTCTATCTTGACTGCTGTCTCCTTTGATCTTTGGAATGAGTTCTTCCCCATTCCCTGACCAGTTGGGTTTAGGGAAGACATGCTTAGATGCTATGGGGCAGAGAAAGACATTGGAAGAAACATAACAAGGAAGTAGAAATGCAGAGAAACAAGGTTGAAGAGAGAGAATCGCTGGTATAGCTGAGGGTTTTCTGGCTACCAGGACCATCCTTTGATGGCGCTTCAAGCGCTGGAGCTCCATAGAGCACACCTGAGTCCATCTCTACTTTTAACCCTTTAGCCACTTTGACTTGTTCCCCTTAATGGCAACCAGCTTTGATACATGTGTACATAGCACAAGTTAAGACTTTTCCTTGTGAAATCAAATTAAAGTTATGTGGAGCCAGGGATCTAGCTCAGCGGTCTAAGTGCCTGCCTGGCAAGAGCAAGGTCATGAGTTCAATCCCCAGTGCCGCAAAAAAAAAAAAAAAAAAAAAATTAAAGTCATGTAAGCTGAGTGGTCTCTTTTATCTTTGGGTCATACATAGAATTGATCTTGCTGGTTGCATTGCCCAAGAGTTCATATTTTAAGAGCTGTGGAGCTCTGTCTGCACTGCCACGTGATTTAGCTGTTTGCCTGTGTAGTTAACAGTCTGGAAGCAGAAGTCCCATTGATTCTCCTCTTGCAAAGGTCTAGCAAGGCACTTGCACAGCTTAATGAATGCCTGAGGCATGGGGCAGCCCACTCTCTGTCCATCTCTAAATGCTTAGTGAGCTGGTCTCCCCTCTCAGAAGTTTGCAAGACTGTGATTCTGCCCAAATCAGTGTCTTTGGAGGACTAATGCCCAGTGAAGAAGAAAGTGCTGGGAGGGTCTAGTTCCCCACTATTTTTTGTTCTTGGACTTGAATAACTCTCAAACATTGTTTCCAGCCAACTACTTTGCTAGTGTTAATCAAAGAAAATTAGCAACGGCTTGGAAATATTCCAGAAAATTTATGGGAAAACCTTTAATATCACTGATGCAGAATATAGACCATAATATAAATGAGAAGTGTAATATATTGACATTTTTAATGGGGCATACACAAGCTTTCTGTTCTCATTGTAGGCCAAATGTTAGCTGAAAGTTTAAATTTTCCACCAGTTTGGGATAAGTTCTAAAATAAGAAAGCTTGGCTTTCAACAACATATGTTCACTGTGCCTGATGTATCACATGAGGGAAATTACAACTGGGGAACTCTAGGGGAAAGATCTTGAAAGTAGGAGGAGCCATGCACTTAGCATGTGTTCTGCTCCTGGAATATTACCTGCATCATGAGAAACAATCCCAGTTACCCAGAGGGATGGGTTTCATTGTTGCTCCTTTGCACTGGAGGAAATGGAAATCTGAGGTCTTGCAATTGATGTAAGAGTTGAGCTGGGATTCACATATAGGCTACTTTCAAAGCCTGGCTCTTCAGGTATCATAGGCCAGTGAGAGGATAAAGGTACTATTTTGCATAAACTCTTTGAGTTGCTGTTTCCCTAAAAGATCTCCTGATCCATTCAAAGCTCCTTGTTGTAAATAAATTAGTAACATAAACTCAGCCAAACCTGGGTAAGTAGTTGTCTGGCACCTCCATTATCCCTCAAAATAGATACTTAGCAAGCTCAAGCTTCCGCCAGGACCTTCTGCCCTTACCAGGTGTTTTCCTGTTGGCTATGAACACAGAGAAGACCATCTTGGATCCATCTGGCCTCCTCCCCACCATGGTGCCTGGCAATAGAAATTTTGACAAATAAATATTTTCTCATAAATCTGCAGTTCTATTTCTCCAGTGTACCACAGTGTGTTATAAGTTTCTCCTACCCCTGGCTCAGAAATTAGGGTCATCATGGGAAAATACAAAAGATGCCCTGTTTCATCTTTACATTTTTCAACAAGACAGATCCTGCTTTCATGAAAAACAGCAGGGCCCTTCCTCTAAGAGTTGTGTAGGCAAAAGGGAAAGGCACAGCATATCTCTTAATATTCCTGCTACAAACCACAGGAGAAATTCAGAAGCTGGAAACAGTCTACTCCTTAGGCCACAGTGCTCAGAGAAAGGGGAACTGGAATTAGCTTTGTGAAACTGGAGTCAAACACTGCGCTGATATTTAAAGGCTACGTGACCTTAGAAAAGTCCTTTCCCTTCCTTGAACTTTGATTTCCTACTCTGTATAGGAGTCGCAACTGAAGGGGTCACTAGTAAAAAGCAAACGCCATCATTTGAATGAAAGGCTACTCTGACCGGGGCCAGAAAGCTGGCCGGCACCTCACAGTCATTCAGGACTCCCTCATGCAAGACTCCATCCTGAACTCAACCACTGTGCACTCTTCTTCCCTCCTTCAATCCCACGTTCTGACACAGTGACTTGTTTTTAAAATTTATTGGCTTGGGGCTGTGGATATTGTTCAGAGGCATAAGCACCTGTCTGGCAAGGTCCTAAGTTCAATTCCAAGTACCAAAGAAAAGAAAGAAAGAGAAATAAAGTTTATTGGTTTGATTCACAGAGACTGGACCCAACCTTCATTGTCACTACCCAGCCCAAAGGTTCTCAAAATCAATCAAGCATCAGGACTGCCTTGAATGCTTGTTAACACACACACTCTGGGCCTTACTGGCAGACTTGTTTATGACACAAGTGTGTGGAGCACCTGTATTTCTAACAAATTCCCAGGTGATGGTGACATTGATCCTGCCTGCTGGGGGCCCAATTTTGAAAACTATTAATTTAGGATGTGGTCATAAATTCTCTGTACAGGGCATCCAACCTGGGGACCATGGGGGTACCTTCATGGCCCCTCAGAATGTGGAAGCATGGCTCAAGTCCCCTCTCTAGTGGAACCATTGAAATTTCAACTCACTGGAGTCTAGGAGCTTGGCAGCCAGTAGTACACTGGGAAATTTTCACAATGGGCCATTGGGAATTTACAGAGGCCAGGCACCCAGATTTGCCCATTTCTGTAGTATTAGTACGCTGAGCCAATTTGCAATGGCCATTCTGAAGCCAAGCGGCTCCCAAAAATCCTGCAAATATAAC
>RJWT010054737.1:0-10241 GCA_004365215.1 Cuniculus paca
TTTTGAAGCTGGGAATCTTGACTATGCCCAGCACCCAACTCGGTCTCAATCCCTGTCATCCTTCGTGATTGTGCAAAGTAAGGTCACAATCTGAAATGTAAAGAACAAAAGAGGAAAGTAAATGAATGAATGAAATAGACTGGGACTAGACAATAGGTGCCATTACTGTGGGTCCTTTGCCAGTTCAAAGGTTCATGCTGACCATGGTCTCCTTCAACTATCAAACACTGTGTATGCTAAGCCAAGTATGTCAATAGCTACATAAATTCCCTGCACCCAGACTTCTTGGCATGCAAATTCCTTAATAAGAGAGAAAAGTTATTACATTCTAATAGTACTAAGTGATGAAAGTAAGCTAAAGAAGACTATGTAAGTAAATGAATTACCACCCTTAGTAGATGAACAAAGGGAAATGGAGAAATAGGGCAATAAAAAAACAAATATAAGGATGAATTCTATGGTTTTTCCCTATGACATTCTTTATTGTTAATTATATTTTAATTAATAACAAATAAAATGTGGAGAAAATACACTAAATACATTTAAATTATAGAAAAATAAGATAAAAATTTGTCCAGTTAAAACATGTGTATCTAAATGCATGTATAAGCTTAAGTATTTTCATTGATTTTAAAATTCTATTTGATATCTAAATTCAAAATTTCCCTTTCCTCAGAAGTAACTGTTTTCAAGAGCTCTGTGTTTGTCTTTCCCTTGTTTTGTATTCATCAAACACATATTTTCCTTGTCTTTATGCTCATCATGTTTGTTTCTTTCATGCTTTTAAAATTTGAAAACTGATAGTTTACTCCATGTGTTAATATGCAATGCTCTATTTTCTTGATGCTGTGCTGCCAATATTTAGCCACATTTTCCACATGTGTGCAATACATCCCTTTCTCTGTGTTGTACTCCTTGTGTTCTTGAAAACAGTGCAGGAAGAAACATCTTTCACCTGGTTCCTGGAGAACCTGTCCAAAAAGTTCACCCAGGTGATTTCCTACAAGAGAATTTGTGAAGTGGAGGTGTGTGCACACACCTTTTTCAATGCTGCACACCCTTGTATCACTGTTGACTACAGCAATTATACTGGTGAGTAGTTTCTTACAAATTGACCTTCTTTGTGTTGACAGTGCCTCACGTTAATGAGGCATCATACATCTCTGATTTTCCTGCTTCTGTATTTTTCTGCAGAATCAATTGAGGAATGGTTAAAGAAGATGTGGTACTTTTATACAATGGAGTGTTATTCAGCTATAAAAAATGATCACATGGAGGCTTTTATAGGTAAATGGATGAGACTTGAGACCATACTCATCAGTGAAATAAACCAAACACACATGTGTAAACACCGCATTGCCTCCCTAGTGTAAGAAACTGAAAGACTCAATAAGATACAAAATTCCTGATAAATATGGAGAAATGGTTCTGAAATCCAATGGTGCTTTTATTCTTTGATTTGATTGGTTTAAGTCCTTTTCCTACTATTTGAAAGCAATAAGCAAGAAGATAGGAACAGCTCTTTTGAAAAATGAGACACTGTAGTAGCCATTGCTCATTTCTTGTTATCTGACTTTTTTTTTGTTTTATCTGATTTTGTATTGCTTTGTTTTGTTTGAGTTTATTATCTGTAAATGTATTAACAACCATTTTGAAAAAAGCAAGAGACACTAGGGTAACCATTGTTAATCTCCTGTTGTTATGTTTTGAAAACCTGTATAGCTTGCAGTGTTCTGCTTTGAAATGCTATATTATGTTTGACTCTATTCTGTTTTCTTTCGCTTTTTTCATTCTGTTTTGTTTTGTTTTGTCCTATTTTCTTTAAAATAAAAAAAATAAAAAAAAGAAAGATCAATTTAAATATGGATAAATCTAAAAAAAATCATTGGGAGACACTAACATGGACCTACTCTGCATACACTAGACCATCTTGTATGTGTACCTTTTATTTAGGCTAAATCACCCACTTGGTGTTCATAGCTTTGACTTCAACATATAAAGATAAATGGATTTCAGAAATTATTGAACAAATTTGTATTCTCACTAACAGTGCTGAAGCCATCCCATCCTTGCCAAAACATAATGTCAGAGTCAGTGTTTTTTAATTTCACCAATATGCCTGCTGTGTCATACTATCTGTGTAATTTCAGTGAACATTTCATTAACCTTTCACACATTTAGTGGTCATTTAAGATACTTCTTATGTGAAAGTACTGTTTTATGTCTTCTTCTGTTTATGGACTCATCATTTGCACCTATATTTTCCCTTTCTGTCATTTGATGAGCTATTGTATTTAATTAATTGCTATGAAAATTAATATAGTCATGTATTTTAGACTAGTTTAGGTTTTGACTTAAAATATTTTCTTTGCCTCCAGGCAAAAAAATACTTTTTAATTATTCACCACATGTTGAATAATTTTGCTCTTCACCTTTAGGCCATTAATCCACTTAGAATAACTCAGTTTGCATCATGTGAAATAGTGTTCTAATATTTTTTATTTTAATGTGGATTACCAACTTCTCCAGAAATAGTCATGCAAATTTATTTCTTCCTACTACCTTCAAAATGCCAGGTATTTTATGAATAAACCTTACTAAAAAAAAAAAGCCAGATATTATACCTTGCTTTTGTTCTGTTCTAATAGTGATCGTCTCCATTTTATGTCAAAGACTTAATGCCAGGAATAACCAACATTCACAGCATTATTTTATCAAGAGAGATCATTCACAGTTTTCTAAAGACAAAAGTCTTTAATATATTTTGACTTTTGTTTTGTATAAATATTTTGTTGCCACTTAGTCAATTTCTCAAAAATAATTCAGTTGTGAGTTACTGACAATTTAGTAGAATATAGTCTGATTTAGAAAAAAATTATATCTTAAAATGTTAAATTTTCTGGGAGTATTATCATTTTTAATGTTTTAACATCTTTTTTAAAATTAAATTTATGGATATAATTTAGATATGTAAAATGATCACATTGATCATAGAGATTTTGTACCTGTATATGATATATCTTGGTTCCCCTCTTTTTTGAGTTTGTTAATAAGCCGTTATAAATTTTTGATGGCCTTGCATGCCTACTGTTACATTTATTTCTAAATTTTGTACATTTTAATGTTATTTTTAAAATGATCATCTTAAATTAAAATGTAAAACATTTTGCAGAGTAGGAGAAATGAAATTAACTTTATACATCAGTGTTTCCTCAGTAAGTGGACAATCTGCACTGATTTGTAAGTGGAAATTTGTGAATTTTATTATTTTAAGAAATCATGTATTGATGAAGAGTTAAATACTTTTTGCTGTGCTTCCTTTGACAGCACATAAACTAAATACTTTTTTTCTTAGTTTATTTTGCATTTGTTGTATTTACTTATATTTCTGTATAAAACTTGATGGTTATCTAAACAATGACAGATATCATTATGGCATGTAAACATTTTTTCTTCTTTTTCATAATCTTAAAGGGAATATACCAACTTTTTTCCGTTAGATATATTTGTATACTTGTTTCATACATAGTTTTTATCTGGTTAATGAAGTTCTTTTCTATTCCTTTATTAACTAAAAGTTAATGTTAAGTTTTATCAAATAATTTTACTATATTTATCAAGGTAGTAATATGATTTTCTCAGTTAGTATGTGAACATGATATTGGAAGGATCCTGCCTGATAAAACAACTTCTTGTTGATACAGAGACAACACTTACTTCTCAAACTATCTGTTAGGTGGTTGTTGCGTTTAGGTAACAGTAAAGTAGAAATGAAATACTGCATATCACTGTGAGACTCAGCCTTAGTTAATAACTCCTTTGTCTCCCATGATTACTCACATCTTTAGCTGGTGAGGATGCAGAGCCCTGGCAAACCTGAAGCAAAATTATGCAAGAATATATAGGAAGATCTCTTCAAATTGACAAAGTAAGATTGCTAAAACATCACTTCTCTGCAAAGAGCTCATGTGCCTGATTTATTTCACGTAATATTATGGTCTCAAGGTGCGTCCATTTTCTGACAAATGACTCAAATATTTCCTTCTTTATGACAGAGCAGTACTCCATGGACCAACTCTATACAAGGAGCATAAATATTAAGTGCTGAAAAACTGTATAAAATAAGGACAGGGGTCAAGGGAGGGGGAAGGAGAGTGGAAAAAGGGGATGAGAAAAGGAATTAAATTTGTTATGCTCACATACTGACTTCCTACAAGGAATAAAACACTGTGTTCTATAGGCATTTGCAAATAAACTAAAATAAAATTCATAAGAAATGCTTTAAAAAGCAATGGGAACACTGGTAAAACTTAGCAAGATTTACTATTCAGGACTGGAAATTAATCAAGGACTGAAACAATCTAAGAAAGTGTTTTGACAGTCATCTTCATCTCAGTAATAGCACTGAACTTGGAAGCATTTAAACCTTTCCTAATACCGTCTGATTCTCCATGGGTCTACAGTGCCACTGAAAACTAGTAGCTAAACAGCCATGGTAACCATGAAAGCCAACAGCCTAGAAAATATTTGAGTAGGGAAGATGGGTCAGGAGAGATTCAAAAGTCTTATCCCTGGATAATTGTTGATATTTTACCACTTTGAAAACTCCCTGTTAAAAAACACAAATAATAATAATAATAAAATTAAAGCACCTCTTTTTCAGGACTTGCCTTATTTGATCTGAATCAGTCTTACTAAAAGAAAATGCTACCCTCCAGGTATTTGTCAAAATAGCAATTAGAGGTGATTCTTCAGTGTCCTCACTGTCCATACTGTTTATACTAGTGAAATATCTATTTTATAAAGTAGTTGATGTAGCAACTTAAGGAAAACACCTAAACAGCAGTCCAGGGAAGATCTGAAAATCTTTGACATACAAGTGAAATCTGAAAGTCCAAGCATATGGTCAGATATCTAAGTGTGTTTGGGAAAGATCTGAGAAAGTTTTGTGTTACCTTCCTGATACTATGTACAATTAGGTAGTGAATCTAAACAAAAATACGAATTGTTTGAATGAACATCAGAGTGGTACTAAAGCATGCATAGTTCTTAGACAGAGTGAGAAATATGGACTTAGCTATTGAAGGAAACCAAAGTCAAGTCATTGAGTGATGACTAACCAAACTGAACAGACATTTTTAGGGAGACATTCTCTTAATTTCTTCCCTCTTCTACTTATTTTCACAATCTTTTATAGTTTTCTCTGCAGAGATATTTAATCTATTAGGTTAAATTTATCCCTAGGTATTTTTATAACTATTTTAAATGAGATTACTTTATTTCTTTCAAAGATGTAACCCGTGATACATCTTTTAAAGATTTACTATTGACATATAAACAGGTTTTTCTATATTTATTTCACATTCCAAAGTTATTGAACACTTTTATTAGTCCAAAATTATTTTTGGTGACCAGTCATGTCATCTGTAAACAGAGAAAATTTTACTTTCTCCTTTTGAATATGGGTAGTTTTCATCTTTTTCTTTTGACTAAGCACTCTGACTAAAAATTTTGTACTATGTTGAATCAGTGACAAAAATGAATGTCGTGTTATTATCAGTCTTATAGAAAATCTTTCAACCTTTCCCGTCTCAGTGAGATTTTTACCTATGAACTTGTCATAAATGGCCTTTCTTTTATAGAGGTATATTCCTCTACACTTTTTTTTTGATTATGATGAAATGTTAGATTTCATTATGTGATTTTTCTACATCTTCTCCAATGACTACTGGGGACTTTTCCTTCACTGTTTTGAAAGAAGATATTATATTTATTGATGTATCTAGGTTGAAGGATGCTTGCTTCTATAGGGTGAATCCCACTAGATCATGACCAGTGGTGTGTTATAATGTGTTATTGAATTAGATTTGATAGAATGTTGTTGTGGAATGTTTGATATAAGTTCATCAGAAATACTAGATTAACAGGACCTTCTTTTACTGTCGTTGTTGTGTCCTTATCTTACTCTGGGATCAAAATAATGCCGGTCTCAAGGAGTTTGCCTTACATGATGATTACACTCATCACAGGGAGTTGGGATGTGTATGTCACACACTTTAATTCTTTTCTCACCCCACATGTACTAATAAACATTGTAAAATTAATTAATTAAATAATGAGTTTGGAAGAGTTCCTTTTTTAACATTTCAGATTACTTTGGGTGAATTAATGACACTTCTTTAAATGTTTGGCAGAATTCAGCAGTGAAGCCATCAGGTCCTGCGTTTCCTTTAAAAGGAGGCTTTTTTATTTTTCAGACAAGGTTTCCCCACGTAGTCTTTGGCTGGCCTCCCACTCATTATATATCCCAGGCTTTCCTTGAACTCCCAGTGATCCTCCTGCCTCAGTCTCCAGAATGCTGAGTTTAGAGGCATGCACCACCATGTCCAGTTTAATGTGAGATTTTTTTAAATTAATGATTCAATCTCATTATTTATTAATAGATTTTTGAGGTTTTTCTATTGTATTTTAGCTTAGTAATTCATGCAAGCAGGTAACACAAATTTAAAGTGTTTAGATTTGGTGATCTCAAAAGGTAAAGCACATGTAGTGAAGTGGTCAACTTCTTTGGGATGTAGTGATTGGATTCTTGCTGAAATAATGCATTCCATGGTCCCCTTTCATTTCTTCTCATTAGTAAGAATTGGATGCAAGGAAATTGGTGGCTCTCTCAAAATCCAAAAGATGTTCACTTTTCAATTCCTGAGTGTGAAAAGAAGAGACATGGATGTCAAAATAAGCACATAAGCAACATTGCGGAAAATGACAAAAGGAGTAACAATAAAAGTGTCATTTACCAATCCCAGCATTACTGATCTCTACACTATACTCTTATTTTAAATACTTATTCAACAACTTCTTAGATGTACGGTGCCCTGAACTCTGAAATTCACCCTACTTTCTTTCTTTTATAAACACAAACTCTTTCTTTATGAAAATAATTGTACCCATTTTACAAGTGTATGAAATATTGGCAGGAAATTTAACAAATTATAATGCAGATCTAACGTCACACAATACAAGTGCAGGTATAAAATATTGTGAATGTCTCAGTTGTTGTGTTCATGGCATACTTAGGCTGTCTAAAATGCATTATTTTTTCTCTAACTCAACATTATGATGATGAAAATCATTCATGCTTGTTATATGTAACAACAAATTTGTGATTTTTGTACTTGGAAGTTACCTATTTTCCCACTATTTAAGTGTACCATACACCTATTTTCCCACTATTTAAGTGTACCATACTTTTGTTACTGACAAGCATCTGTACTATCTTTAGTTTTATCAAAATATGAATAGTTATGATATGAATAATTTGCACATATTCTCTAAACACAATTACCTTTTCATTTATTGGTTATACAGAAGTACTAAAATGGCATGGACACAGGACATATCTGTTGCAGACTTATTAGATGGTTGCATTCTTTCTAAAATAGTTATGTGGAAATTTTCTCCCATTAGTAGTTTTAAACATTTGCTATTGTTATTCCACATCTCTGCAACTCCTGGCATTAGTAGCTGCACTAATTTATATTCATTCATTTATTGTAGACATTATGCTGAGTAAGAAATGTTAACTCATTGTATTGTTTTTATTGCGAATGAAATTGACACTTTTTCGCAGGTTTATCTATCATTTGTGTTTTCCATTTTAATGAGGTACTCTTTTTCTCTAATAGGTTGTCTATCCTTTCCTTATTGTTTTGTACATGTCAATTATACAATCTCTGTAAGAGTTAATACTAATCTTAAATTTATCTTCTCACAGACAGAAGCTCTTAATTCAATGAAGGCATGGTTAGCAGTTGTTTGCTGTATGGATAAGTAGCACATTGTGTGTGTGTATGCACACATGCACATGTATGTGTGTGTGTTTTGTAACAAGTCTATCCTTTTCTGAGATCAGGAAGATATATTCTTTAGGCCAACTGATAATCAGTGGTTAAATGAAGTGCAAATCTGATTCTGGTAAACTCCTAATCCTGTGACCTTCTCATATGCCAAGCAACACACTGACTCTATTGTTACAGGCAACTGAGTTAGATAGAAATATAGGCAGTCAGACAGATTAGGTCCTCAAAAGAACCAGTGCAGGAGGCCAGATACTTGCAACTGTGGGGGAGACAGACACTGCCCACCGTGGGACCAGGCCTCAAGACAAAAGATCGAAGAAATACACCCACATTCTAAGGATCAATATTATAAATAGTTTTGTATCTCCCTGAGGGAGCTAGGAGCCTCCATCCTAACCCCTTACAGGAAGAGTCAGTGCTATGTGACTCGCTTCCCCATTTGTCCCTGATTTAATCTATTTTACCTGAGCAATTAATCTTATTGGTTGACTATAGCTGTGTCCCACCTTATGCCTGCCTTGCGAGTTTCCATGTTTTCCCTCTGCTGGACTTGTCTTACCATGTGATTTTACCCTATAAAAGTTCCTAGAAAAAGCAGTCTTTGGCAACCCACTCAGGATCCCTCCTGTATCTGTCCCAGATAGAAGCTTTCTTTCTCTCAATAAATATATTCTGCTCTTAACCTCCCTATGTCCTAAAATTTATTCTTCATATGTAGAGAACATGAACTTGTACCAGACATCTAGTAGGCTGGGAGTTTCATTCCTCTATATCACTATCTGAAAAAAAATAATAAAGCAAAAAATCCCATAAAAATGCTTATATGCTAAAAAAGATAGGAATCATGATTAGAATTGTATAGTGTGAAAAAAAGTGAGTACATCACTCCTTGTTTCTTATTAATGAACTAGACCCTACTGCAGATCAACAGAGAGGAATAAACAAGTGCACTGGAGCATTCTGTTCAGCTGAAGGAACACATTCAGTAGTCACAGGCATTGAGTATATTCTGTAAATTATCTTTACCCATGAAGTAAATGGCTCCCCTTAAAGAGTTCATTCACCTCACATGGATGAGCAGTTTATATCAGATAACAGATTCTTCACCCCTATGATCCTGCCTGCTGCTATTATCTCAATAATTTGTCACTGTCCTTTCACTTATGTTTCTGTATCAGGCTGGGGAATTGGATGATTTTGAAAGAACAGACAGTTTCTCCTTTGCCAATCTTCCAGATAGGAATGTACATAGGGTGAAATGCTTTATAGGGGAAAACAGCTTCAAAAATGTTTCAAGTGATGGAGAAGACAAACTATGTTCTCATCTCATGCAGCAAATCACCAGATTGTGCTATGACTTCTAGTTACTGCTTATATTAGTTAGGGTTATCAGGAGGAACAGAATCAATTATATATACATATTATATATATATATATATATATGGAATTTAAAGATAGGCTTACAGGATCAGAGAGGAGAGAGTCCACAGTGGCCATTTTTAGGTTCAGAGACAGAAGAATACACAATGACTATCAGCACACTGTAAAGCCAGAGGATGCGGTAGTAGCTCAGCCCAAGAAGGTTGATGCCACAAAACAAGATGGGTCAAATATGTTGTACAACTCTAAGACCATAGGCCTGGAAACTCACTGGAGAAACCAGTGTGAATCTGCCTTGGAAGGTTGAACAAAGAGGAGACTGGTATTCCAAGGTAATGATAAACATTGGAGTCCTTTCAAAACAGAGGCATATTCACCATTCTTCCCCTTTTATTCCATCCAGGGTATACTCCTTGTCAATTTCATGAGTAGACACATATATTTAAATAATAATTCAATCTAAAAATTAAATAGCACACCCCTGAACAATCAGTGGGTCACCGAGGAAATTAAAGAAGAAATTAAACAATATCTACAAGCAAGTGAAAATACAAATACAACTTACTGGAATCTGTGGGATGCAGTGAAAGCAGTCCTCAGAGGGAAATTTATTGTGGTGAATTCCCACATCCAGAAAATGGAACAAACACAAATAAACAATCTGATGTTGCACCTGAAACATTCTAGAAAAAGAAGAACAAGCCCAACCCAAAGCCAAAAGAAGGGAGGAAATTGTAAAGATCAGAGAAGAAATTAATGCAACTGAGACTAAGAAAACAAGACAAAGAATCTATGAATCAAAGAGCTGGTTTTTTCAAAGAATAAATAAAATTGATAAGCCACTAGCCACCTTATTAAAAAAAGAAAAGCGAAAACTCAAATCCATGCAATAGGAATGAAAAGGGTGAAATCACTACAGACCCTGTGGAAATACAGAAGATCATCAATACCTATTTCCAACCAAGAAAAGTCCAGGTCCTGATGGATTCACAGCTGAGTTCT
>RJWT010054738.1:0-10255 GCA_004365215.1 Cuniculus paca
ACCAGCTGAATTCACAGGTTCTTGAAGGAGCAGTGTGTTTGCAATAGCCATTTCTGGGGTTTTCCCTTTTCCCGAAGGGGAAGCAGGATAGGAGGTGACCACTTGTGTCCTTACAGACTATTCCCAACAACGCATTCCTCGGTGGGGAGTGGATTTTCTCCATTGGCTCTGTCTCAGGATTGGACTTCATTCTTTTGTCAGGCCTCAGGGCAGCATCTGCTTGTCAGGACTGCCAACCCCCCGCCCCACCTGTCACCAGCACAAGTCAGAGGGACACAGTCATCACTGGTGTATGAGTGGGAAGGGCGGACTTGATTTTCACACATTCTGTTATTCCCGCTCACGGCTGCAAGGCTCCACTCTCAGCGCCTGTCTCCTTTTCCATTTGAACCAGGGACAGATGAGGCACCTGGAATGAGCTGCACCTGGAGAGAGGCCAGAGGTCCAGCCAGGCCTCCACCTGGGATAGGACACAGCTCAGTCCCTTCACCCTCCTTCTTTCCAGTAGCCGAATAGCAAAGAGGCCATGATCGTGTCCTTCACACTCATTCCCTGGTCATTTGTTTCCGTCCCCCACCACTGCCCCATCCCAGGCTCCCTCCCCCTCCATGCACCTTGAAGGTTCTTTAGACAGGATCATAGTAGAGATGAACTCTAAGCAGTTATCCATGGAGTGACACGTATCCAATCAGTAAGACCAACAGGATTTTAATGTAATAGTTTTCTGAGAAGACACAGTCCATTCTCTGATCTCAGGGGTCCCAGAACAGTCCCCTTTTAGAGCCTGGGCCCACCTGGGCTGACCTGAGGAGGGTCCACCTTCTACTAACTGAGACCCCTCTTATCACGTAAGTGAGTGTATCTTCCTGTGAAATTTTCCCCAAGAATTCCAGGCAGATTGTTTGGACAGGTGGGCTGGACCAAGGCCTACAGCAGGCGGCCACATGGCACTCATGAAGATGAGCAGCAGGGATAACTGGTGCTGGGTGGGCATGGGAAGAGGGTGAAGCCACTGGATGAGGTCTGACTTGGGCACTTGTTTCCTCAATGATTCCAAACTAAGTCACATAAAAAGACACTGTCACCATTGAAGTGAGGGAAACTCCAGCAAAGACTGTGCAAGGAATGGAGGCACTGGAGATTTCGCAGAAGCAGCTGCAAAATGCACACCTGGGTGACTTGAACCCATAGCATGAAATGCGGATATGTAGGAGGAGGAAGCCTCAGTGCAATTTTGGGATGGTAGGAATTTGCTGCATGATACAGTGGTGGAAAAGGCCCAGGCGCTTTGGGGTGACTGAGCACAGCTGCTGCTCTAAAGCCCCAGTGTCCCATTCTGGTGCCAGTGACAGACAGCCTAGAATCCTCTTTCTAGGTTCCTGAGGGATACTGTCAACACCAGTGGTTTCTGAGAACCAGTGTGCCAAGTTGTTGAGCTCCTGGAGGATGAGTTTTGGGAGAATCTTTGGAAGGGCAGGGGCACAAGTGAGAACAATTATAACTTTTTTAACATTGAAACTAGGAGACCAAATGACCAAGATGCTTTCAAGGAAAGCCTTCTATTAGCTAAGACTTAAACTGAAAATACAGATGTGTTAGTCTGCTTTCTGTCACTATCACAAAATAACCTAAGACAAACAATTTAAAGGAGAAAAGGTTTATTTTGACTCATGAATTCAGAGGGTTCAGTCCATGGTCAGTTGACCATGTTGCTTTGGGCAAGTGACAGTGTAGTATATTATGGCAGGAGTTTGTGACAAAGGAGGCCTGCTCACCCCATGGTGAGCAAGCAAACAAAGAGACAAAAGGAGGTCAGGTTCCCAATATCCCCTTGAAGGGCACACCCCTAGTGACCTAACTTCCTTCCACAAGGCTCCACCTCTTAAAGGCACCACCGCCTTCTGGTAACACCAAGCTGAAGACCAAGTCTTTAACACTGAGCATTTGGAGGATGTTCTAGATCCATACTGTAACAGCAGATGTGAAATTCAATGAAGGAAATTTGTGGAAACCACATTTGCTGAAACATTACATATACCCTGAAATAAGATGGTGTGATGGCAGACACCTTTGTGACCTCTGTAAGGGAGGCCACATTTTCAGGGAGCCTGAAACTGACCCTTGATTGGTGCTTGCACAGGAAAGACTTTATCTTCCATGGAACTTAGTTAGCTATGAGATTTTGTATCCATAAGTGGGCACGGGTGATAGAAGGATAGATACACACTGTGAAGTATTCACTATATACTGTAACAAAATAGTGCATAAAATGTGGTAAAGAATATCGTGTGTGTGTGTGTGTGTGTGTGTGTGTGGTCTCATACCTGTCTGAGATAGAGCATACTTTTTACATATATTAGCAATTGCAGGGATTCTGAAAATGACTTTTTGTATTTAGACTAAAGTGTTCATTAAGGAATGATCATGAGCTGGATTAAGCTGCTGTAGCATCTTCTTCTAGAGACATTTGTGTTGGTGGTTGGAACAGTGTATATATGAACTTTTTTTGAACTGTTGTAAATTCATTCAGGCAGATGACTAAAAATGACATAACCCCTACCAGTCTCTTAAGAGTCAGGTGAGAAGTGGGTATAACATTTCAGATTGGAACAGGGATTCTCAGGAGTATTCACTCCCCAAATCTGGTCTTGCAGTTTGAAATTCTGTATGTCCTTTTTTTAAAAAAATTCCTGAATGTCAGAGGTAAGCACTTCCTCTTTGTTTTCATTTTGCCCTGATTCTTCATGGATAGAAACAAACCTTCCCCTGATTGGTTTTACTGCTTTCGCCTTTTTCCTGCCTTCCCCCCTGAACATCATCCCCCATCCACACTGCAAGGTACATTAATCGTCTCCCAGAAGTCACAACCCATCTAGTGACTGTCACCTTATGAGTGTCCACATTTTGCACAAGACTGTGAGGAGTGGTGGCTGGCTTGCTGGCTTCCACTTTGGTTTTTGTTCACAGCTCATCATTTTCCTGTTTTTTAGGAAGCGTCTTTGGCTTTTCTTTCATCACACTACCTCTGCTGTACCCAGGGGCTGGCTTTGTTGGTTGATGGCAGGAGTGAAAGGCAAGTCCAGTGAGAGAGAGAGTGGGCTTCTCCATCGCCTCTGTCCTGGAGATAGTGTGTGTTTTCATTATGGGTCCGTCCAAACCAGATCCAACAGAATGAGGGCAAAATGCAAGGTAGGGGTCAACATGAAAGCATTATGGTGGTATAAAGGATTTGTTGGGCAGCAATAATCAGAGGATGGAAAATACAAAAGCAGTCAGCATGTGAGAGAAAGGCAGGAAGAGACACTATGACTGAATTAATGTAATACCAGAACTTCGACAGACACTGCACACCCTTGTTCATAGTAGCATTATTCCTAACAGCTGAGGGTGGAAATGGTCTGTTCAACAGTGGATGAATGGAAAAGCAAAATGTGGTTTATACTTAACCTTAAGAAGGAATGAAATCGTGATGCATGCTACAACATAGATGAACCCCGAAGATATTATACTAAGTGTAGTAAGTCAGACACGAAAAGCACAAATACTGTGTGATTCCAATTATCCGAGGTATCTGGAGTAGTCAAATCCATAGACAGAAGGCAGGATGATAGTTATCAGGGGCTGGGGGAGTGAGGAATGAGGAGTTATTCTTTCATGGATATAGGGTTTTGTTTTGGGATGATGAAAATGTTCTGGAGGTGGATGCGGTGGTAGTTTCACAACAGTATAAATGTAATGGATTTCACTGAACTGTGCATTTAAAATGGTTAAAATTGTAAATTTTGTTATATGTATTTTAACACACACATACACAATTGGAACTCTCTATTTTTTATCCTTAGAACCTTAACATTTAACTTTCCAGGTCGTTCACTTACATATCTCTCCTATGAGTGCATGTGGGGTAGGGTGGGGAATTTATTTGGGGCTTGGAAGGAAGCAGAAAAGTTATGTGCAATGGTCTCTTGTCACCCATACAATAAATTATGGGAAAACAATGTGTTTCGGAGTTTGTGTTGGCCTCTTTGTTTTATTTTTAAGAGGAAGTGGTGGCGACTCCTTTGAGCATCTCACATTCTACCAGGCGGCTTTGAGATCCACACTGACGTATTTCAGGCAACCTCATGGCTGTCTACTAACTTAATTTGTGTTTTGCTTGTTCCTAATACACAGGAATGTTATTAAAATGTTTTTTCTTGGTCTTAACCAAAACTGTTCAGTCCTTTGTAGTTTGGTTGATTAATGGCAGGGTAATTGCCCTTCATTTCTTGGCCTTCAAAACAGTACCAGCTGGGGCTTTACTGCCCTGAAAGCAGATGTCCTGTGCGAAGAGTGAAATTCCTCGCAGTTAGGCCCTCATGCAACACCTAGGTGAGAAGCCCCTCGGGGGCCAGGAAGGGTGTCCAGTAAGCAGCCCTGCAGGTACCTTCAGAAGACCCACATGTGCCTGGGTTAGGCCAGGGCTTCCTGGAGGCTTGTTACGGGACAAGGATCATCTTCTGGAACAGAAGAACCAAGAACAAGGACAAGTTTGCAGTGAAGGCTAAGGGTTGTGTCTGTGGCGGGCAGTAAAGAGGGTGATCCCTTTCCTGGCCATCATCAAGGGTCATGGCTAACACCTCTGTAACAGAAGATGCTTGACAAGAGCACACCATCACAAATTTATTTGTTCATAGTTTTACCTGACCCACGTGAGCTATTCTTTTTTATGCCTAGGTTGGATGAAGCTCAGCCAGCTGTGTAGAAATAGGATTGCACACAAAAGCTTTGCGCTAATAGTACTGGACTGGGGTGGGGGGCGGTGGGAGGCAGCAAGGCCTGCCTATCTGAGCCCTCTAGTCCCTCTGTTGTAGCATTTCTTCCCCCAGGGTGTGAGACAGGAGCCCTCTGGATGGGGGTCTTATGACCTACAATTACACAAGTTAGGCTGGAGGTTTCTTTATGGCAACTACTGTCACAGGAAAGTTAGAATAGTATTTTTTTTTCAGTTTTATGGCTGGTTTAGAGAGAGAATTTTCATTTCTGAAGCCTTTATTTTCCGGTATCATTTCTGAGTCCCAAAATCTGTTAGTCTGTTTTCTATTGATGGTAATGTTTTTGAACATTTGCCTCTGCCATTTACTTTCCATGATCACTCTTATGTCAGCCCCCTACGAACCCTACTAAAGAGGTGTCACTGTCACTTCCTTTCTATAGATGAGGGAACCAAAGTACAAAGCAAGTGAAAAACTGGACCATGGCCACACATGTGTTAGAGTTGGGACTTGAACCTACTTTCCATGTCCCTAAATGGGAAAGAGTTGGATTTAATCTGGACTTCCCAGTAACTAGACTTAGCATTTCAGTTAAGGGGAATCCAGACCACAGATGAGCCTTGGAAGACCTCCCTGCCCCTCCTCTCAGATCCATCCCAACACTGATTTCCACTTCCCCTTTATGATTTTGCCACCTCCTTCTCAGGCCAGGCCTCCAAGACCCCTGCATCTGTTTTGCTCGCTCACTAGGGCTTTGCACACACACATGCACACACGCACATGCACACATGCATGCTAATATCCAACAGGACAAACCACAAGGTTGGTTTACTTAGCCCGAGGAACTGGCATCTTTGGACTGGATGAGGCGGACGAGTCTAGGGGAGTCGGGTGAGGAGGAAGGAAGCTTGGGAAGTGAGTCAGAATGGCAGTCCCTGCCGACCATTTCCTGAAGGAAATGATTGCTGACCCAGGCGTTGGCCCTTGGGCTTTATGCTGACAAATTCTCTCCAGAAAAAAGCACCATCACTGTTTCTAGAAAGAACAGAGAGGAATGAGAAAAGGAGCAGATAGACTGCAGACAG
Organism: Cuniculus paca; assembly: GCA_004365215.1. Classification (NCBI taxonomy): domain Eukaryota; kingdom Metazoa; phylum Chordata; class Mammalia; order Rodentia; family Cuniculidae; genus Cuniculus; species Cuniculus paca. The sequence continues at coordinate 5,840 of RJWT010054738.1, forward strand.
ACCAAAGAGATCAGTGTGTACTGTTGAGGGGTGCAAGGAGGACGGCTCCATGGTGGATCTGACTGACCACTTGGCGAGGGCCGAAATGACCCGGATGTGCTCTGGGGAGGGCTGTGGTTCGGCCATTCTGCACGAACATGGCTTCATGACCAGATAGACTGGCAAGGAAACATTCTCTCTATAATGATGATTTACTTCTTTTAGGTATGTGACTCTGAGCACCATTCTTGGGAGTCTCAGAAAAGTCCTTGGTGTTTAGTCATTTTTATTTTTCCTATTTGTGCTTTGGGGCTTTATTCACCTGGATGCTGCTGATAGCCTATGAGTCTTTTCCTTCCCCACAGTGTTCAGGAACTGCAGGTCCAGCTTCAATAAACTGGAAAGACTGGCGCTTTCCTAATTAGTCCACTCTGATGAGACCGAAGCCCAGGCTAGGCTTTTTGGTTCACCTCCCAGATCACAGGGATTTATGGCCTCATTAGCAGTTGAATAAGCAGTTTGAAATGATCCAAGAACAGGCTGACCACTTGGAATCCCTGGTAGGCTGCTAGGCCTCCTGTCTTAACTTGTTTGTGACTTACCTTTGCCTCCCTGGGGGTCGCAGGAAATTAGATGCAAAGAGAAAATTGGAGTGGGCATGCTGGTTTATCACGTAGAAGTGTGTGTGTGTGTGTGTGTGTGTGTGTGTGTGTGTGTGTAAGGGGAACGGGAGACAGCTTTAGAAGTTTTGTATAACCTTTATTAAGAAAGAGCCATATGTGTTTAGTGATTAAGATGCATTTCTATTTTAAGGCAAAGCTGCTTTGTAAATTTGTCTATCTTCTACTGCAGTGATGCAAGCTCCCTGATTGTGTGTTTGTGTGCCTGTGTGTACGTATTTTGGTTGTTTATTTTCTAATCTTTTGTTCATTGATGTATTCCAGGTGCGTAGAACAATGACTGGTGCACTGGAATTCAATATTTATTGAGTGAATAAATAAACAACTACAGATGTGTATGAGTGTGTGTGTGTGTGTGTGTGTGTGTGTAAGTGCAATAAACACAAAGTAACATCCTTAAACAACATCAGTATGTAGCATAAGTGAGGAATTGCAACATAGTCCAAAAGGCCATGGGATAGCCTGGTAAATGCCAGGAACCTGTTGCTCTTGTTTCTTCAGTCATAAGAAAAACTCATCACCCTTCATAGTCTAGTCTACTTTAGATACTGTTCTCGGCCCAAAGCAGATGAGAAAGGGCAAACTGAAGATAGAGAAAGATAAAACTGACAAAGTGACAGCTAATAGCTTGACAGGAAGAGAGGAGACAAAAAACAGATACAAATCCTCTAAGGCTAGCCTGCTGGAGCTACTTGGTTGAGGGAAAGCAGCCTTCTGCACTTTACTGTGTCTTTGGAAATTATGTCCTGTGGCATCACATGAAATTAACATTCATGGTGGACACTGAATCGTCCAAAGTTTAAGTTATATCTCATATCAGTTTGTAACATGAGGCCACCTCTAAGATTTTTTAGGAAAATTTCTTCAGAATGGTTTAAATGACTTTTTTTTTTAAAGAAAATGTGGTTCCATTTTGTGCATGAGCATGGCATAAAATTATGGCCAGCAGGCCAAATAAAATCCATTGGTTGTTTTACAAATAAAGTTTTATTGTAACTATCCCTGCTCATTCATTTACATATCGGCCTGTGACTACTTTCTCTTTCCTATCAGTAGAGCTGAATAGCTGCCACAGAGACAGAGAGCTGGAGAAGCTGAAAGTATTTATTGTCTGGTTCTCTCCAGCAAGTTCGCCAATCCTTGTTCTAGACATTGGGTTCTTTGGGGATGTTGATTTCTGCTTCTCTGTGCATCTAACTCATTTGCACACATTACCAAGTCATCCTTATCATGAGGATGTCCATGTACACATTTCTGGGGGTTGTAATTGCAATTAAATTTTGAACATCACGTTTCCTTTACTTCTCAAACCTAGCTCTAGGAAAGAGTTTGGATGAGTTAGTTATTATGCTTCCTGCATCCTGCAGTTAATAGCAGTAGCAGTAGGTTGTGACTTCTGACCCCAAGGGCAAAGGCATTCTGGAGGTGCTGTAGCACTTTTGGAAACCCCACTGCACATTCACCACCCTCACACTGGCTCCTCAAACCTAGGCATATGTGGAACCCAAAGCTTCTGTTAGACACACGTCCTTACAGTGCCAAGGACTCAGTGATTGTGTGCCACAGACTACGAAGCATCTTGTGGGATATTTAAATGATCCTGGGTGTTGACTCCAATGGCAAGAAATATGCTTCCCCAGGGAACATTGTGCTTTCATGATATTCTTGTGGCTTTTGTCTTTGCACTTAATGGAGGAAGTTTCTCCAGCCAAAATGGCTACGTTGATTTATTATTCTGTACCAGTGTGTTCAATGTCATGTCCGTGCTATGTTTTACTACTTCTGACTTTGATGTACTCCTTGCTTAGCCTAGTTAATATAATATGTCACTTTACTCTATTAATTTTCGAGCACCAAGAGCCATTATGGAAAGTAAGCTTCTGAAATTATAGACTCCTATAGGTAAAATGTATATATTGTCATTAAATTAAGCACTAAAACATGGTTTGGATTGGGGGTAGTTTGAAGGAAATGCTCTTTTATTATTGAGATATAATTCATATACCATGAAGTGGACCTTTTAAAGTGTGTAACTCCGTAGTTTCTACTGTATCCACCAAGTTGTACAGTCATCTTTTAAAAAGAATACAAGGAGATTGGTTTATTTCGAGGCATTCTGTGTGGAGGATACCAAAGTGGCTGTTGAGAGTTGTACTGAGATCCACATATTTGTGTTGTGTTGAGTTTTACCAGTCGGCGTGTGTGTTGTAAGATTAACTGAGCGTGGGTTCTGACGGTCTGAAGTCTCCTAAGTTTATGTGGTATGGAATTGATCCTCCCAATGGGCAGGCTTAGGAATACCAGGACCTAAGCCCCCAAGCTCTGTCCTAACCTCAGACCCCAGGGGTTTGACCCACCTCTCTATATTCTGGAATTCTTTTTCTCTCCAGTACTGGCTTCGAGGAATGAGGAATCTAGTTCTTGCTGTCCTTACCACTGCAGAGAAATAGGAACCGCATATCAAAAATGACAAAAGGCGCTAGCTGAGTATACACTGAAATGGAAATGGGCCACCCCTGCTTTTCCCAGCTCCCACCCAGCCCTATCTCCTGTCCTCAGTGGTCCTCTACAGGCAGCCACTCATATGTTCACTCATTCCTTCCCAAGAACTTTGTGATCCTATTGCCTATAAGATGCCATGCCAGGCCCCAAGAATATACATAGGAGTAAGGCAGACAAAGTCCTGCTTTCTTAGAGTTTCTATTGCAACAAAGACAAGAGACCCTGAGCAGCTGATTACCTATTAATTATGTACTCACATTTGTGACATGTGCACCAGAAGAAATAGTCTGGTTTTTTGTTTTTTTGGTTGTTGTTGTTTTTGATAGAAACAAGAATTTTGGACTATGCAGTGGAAATTCTGAAAGACTGATTGGTGTGCCTGGCATGGATAGAGGGAAACTGATACAGACAGGGAGATTTATTACAATCATCCAAGTGAGATGTAGACAGAGATTTATTACTATTATCCAAGTGAGAGATGACAGTGGACTCAACTGAGAAGAGGGACAATAGTGGATTTTAAGGCATATTTAAGAGATGACATAGACAGGAGCCATTGCATCTCATTGACTGATTGATCGATTGATTGTTCCTATAGTTATGAGTCTGTGTTAGTCAGCTTGCCATTCCTATAACAAGATATCAGGGATAATCAACTTAATAAGAGGAAAGGTTTCATTTGTCTCACCATTTTGGAGCTTTCAGTCCACGGTTGTTTGACCCCATTACTTTGGAGCCTGTAAAGAGACAGAACATCATAGTAGGAGCACTGAGGGAAGAAGTGCCTTCACTTTGTGGCTGGCAGAAAAAAAAAGAGAGGCAAAAAGCATACAGGGTCCCAAATACACATGTCAAGGGCACACCCAAAGTGACCTAAGACCTCCTACTTAGAGGGCCTGCCTTTTAATGTTTTCAGTACCTCCCAATAGCACCACGCTGGCAACTAAGCATTTAACATATATGTACTGAATATGTACTAAACCCCATGAATGCCTCAAGTTAAGTGGGAGTCATTGTGTGGGAGCCTCAGAGCTGAGTCTATAATGCTAGAAACCCCTGATTTATAAACTTTCTGCAGATCATTTTACGAAATTGTTTCTGGGACCCTGTTATGGTTGATAGATTGTGTCAACTTGGGAAGTCTAGAAACTTAACTTAGTAACTCAACAACTCTGCATCCTGGGGTGTAGAGGACATGCCCTTACTGCTCTTGGATGTTGTTCATTGTGTCAATTTGAGAAGTTTAGAAGTTTAA
>RJWT010054739.1:0-10240 GCA_004365215.1 Cuniculus paca
ACACTGACAAAATCATTATTAAAAATAAAACATCAATCCACAATTCTCAGCACCCTACTATCTACTGTGATCTTCACATGAAGCTAGCTTCCTACAAGACTTGCAGGAAGTAAAATTACTATCTTTAGTAATGGATATAGGCAGTCAAATGGTAACCCTTGTAAAAACTGACCCCAAATAGCCATTTCTCAATACTTGAAAGTTTCTCTAAATTTTTTTCCACTTCCAATTTAGGACCTCGCAAAGAAAGTCAAATATGTACCCCAAAACAATCAGTAAAGATACTCCACATCTATTTACCCTTCCTATCAGCTTCCCTGTGCCAACAATCTTCAGTAAAGCACATCTCAGAGCTTCTCTTTGCTCGGTTGTGAGGCTTCCCTAAACCTCTCCTGGCCTTTCAGTCTTTGCCAAAATGCAAATAATGATTGCTGAGTTCTTTGACACCACAAAGTGTGTAAACAGTCTTTTCCTATTCCCATTTAGATGGTCTTTATTTCCATAAAGAGGACTATAATTAAAATTAAGGACCACTTTTAAGATAACAACTTTATCGAGACAGCATTCATCTGCCCACCATTATGAATAGAATCTCTCAGTTTGTCAGGCATTGTGTAAGACAGTGAGGATTCAGTAATAAGACTATACACGCTTGCGTTCAGAAAAACTGTTATACAGGGTAGATATACATGATACTTACAAAGAAAAAAACTTAACCCCTGGAAAAATTATCACAGGCTTATTATAAGTTTTCAGTAAGGAATCCATCTGCAATCATTTTCATTTAAAGAGCTTGACAGTGTTAGTTAAGAAAGTAATGAAGAAACATGAAAACGCTCTGTGTGGTGAACCTATTCTAGTATAAAATAAGGAAAATTTATTTGGATATAGGTGCTAGCACTTGGTTAGTTGGATGGGGATAAGTTAACATTTTGGAGACCTACAAAAGAAGCAGTGTTGTTCGGTGTTACGGATAGGGGTTTTCTGTGACTATTTTCTTTAAAAAGTCTAGATGATGGGTACTTTTGTGCAGTTTGTCATAATGATCCTTAATGGATTGGGGATGGGGGGCTGCTGGTGGCAGAAAGTTTCTCACTACCATATCTAGTGTCAAGCTCACAATAGTTCCATGTACAGAAGTCTAGGTTTAGAGTTAAGATAAATTTGGTTCTGTTGAATGGCATTACAGAAATGGCAACTCCCTCAGTATCTAAAGTTCAGAGTTTTGTTGCTGCTTGCTTTATAAATAGTTTTTGAGGACTGTGGTATACAGCTCAGTAGAAGAGCACTGGCCTAGCATGCAGGAAGCCCTGGGTTCCCACCAAACAAATAACAAAAAAAAGTAGTTTATTATGTGTACATGTACCTATTTTATTATTAAGAACACAGCCAATACATAAAATAAAAGTATACATGGGCCATTTATGATATGAGGTTTGGGGATTTTTTGTTGTTGTTGTTGTTTTAGCTATTGATAAAAAGTTGAATTTCCATACACTTAAGTTTTCCACAGTTGCTACCAATGACACATGATTACAACAGTGTGTTTCAACACACTTGTGACCAGCTCACCTGCAACTGTTGAGGAAATATAATAAAAAGCAAAATCTGCAGATATGGAAGTTCTCTTCACAAGGCAGTAGAGAAAGGGCAAACATTCATTAGTGAATAAGCCTTAAACTCAAATATGATACGTATGACGAGTAACATGTTAAGAGATTACAAAATGGAAAATAATCTTATTCTCTTACATAGACAAGCAGATTCAACCCATTACATATAGATGTGTAATATGAGCAATAGCTAATCCTTTTGACAATACCTTTTATCACGTAGTTCATATTGTTTTGTATTGTAATTGGGGTGGCCATCTGTATTAATTTACATGCTTTATCCAGAGAAAAACAAACAAATAAATAAATAAACAAAAAAGAAACATCTTATCTTTATGGCCAGATGTAGTTTTGCAGCTGGGAACAAGGTGCCCACTAAAATTAGGCTCCTACCTTCCTTCAGATTGGGTACTGCTTTCTTCATGTTTTCATTTCAGAAGGGTGGTTCCAAAATCCTTAAGAAAAATATCCCCAAGTTCTAAACCTGATAAATGTTTTGTTTAGTTTTCAGAAGGATTTATTACACTTTTTTTTTAAAGTGGAGAAAACTATTACCTAGGTATTTTTTAAAGTAAATATTTTAAGAAAAACGAAGAGAGGAAAAGTCTCTATTTTTCAGTTTCAAAACAGAGAATTAAGTATTTTATTTATTCTTACACAGATTCCAATTAAGAAGTTTAAAAAAACATTTTGAAAATATTGTTCTTTAACAATGGCCTGACATTCCTGCAGTAATTCTAAGAATTTAGTTTTAGAGAATTAGTTTTTTTTTAAGGTTCTGATTAAATATTAATTTTAAAGATCTAGAATTCAGTTCAAATAACTTCTTCCTTAACATTTCTTAAGAGAAATCACCTGAGGCTATGCAACCACAGTGAAATAATAAGCCTGCATGATAGCCTTTGGGTTTGGCGAATGGTCTTTGGATCTCCCTTAAACTACTTACTCTTGTAGTATAATTAATAATTTGTAATTATGCCTGGAGCCACCTTTCTCATTTTGGAAACAAGCATTCCCTATGTAATAACTGAGTAATTATCATGGCATTAGTAATTCAGATCATTACTTATGACTACTAGACCCATACAAAACACGTGGGTACGATATGATGTAGCCCCAACATGTGAAATCAGATTATTTTTTTAAAAATATCATTATAACATTTAATTTACAAACCAAGAAGAAGACTAATACTAATGGTAGTTGACTGTTAACTGTGAAGGATATTTGTGACATCTTGCTTTGCTCATTGTAATTCTCTGACTTTTTCTATTAATCAGCCTTTCAGCCATTTTTTTTGTTTTGAGTACCAGACTGGAGCCCTAGGGCATGGCTAACTATGTTCAATTGCTGTGCTTTAGGCAATAAGTAGCAAAATTACTAAAAAAATTATGATGACTAAAGTGTTCACTTAAAAAAATGGTGACAGCCATTTATAATTGACAATGGCACTTTTAAGTTATTTAAATTGTACATCTATAGCTTCAGAATGATCACTACCTGTACGGGATAATGTACTGAAATGTGTAATAAGATGATAAACCAAAGAAAATTATAAATATTTAAGATGAGGAGATAATGCTTTAAGTAATTCTTTCAGGAATAAATTAACTGTATTTTCTTATTTATATGATTCTTTTGGGGACCAAAATTTCACAATGGTGAATTTGATGTACTTCCCTAAGGGATGAACAGAGGCTTGAACTTTTTGTTATCACCCTTTTGAGATTTCCCATCATCCCATTAGGGGTGGGCCATCCTCTCCCACCTACTATTACTAACACTAAGACTAGGAAGACTAAGACTAAGTCTAGTAAGACTAAAGGTGCTCCAAGGCAAACCCTTCTCAGCATTAGGACCACCTCCACCCTCTGAGTCACCCAATAATCCTCTCCACAATCAATAAATGCCAAAGTTCTGGCTGCTTCATGACCTTTTGTCCCTCATGAACAACTGGTTGTCCTGGATTCCCACTGTACCGCCATTTTGTCTCTTGCTCTTTCTTTCTTTCTCTGTTGCTGCACACCATAACACCTTGCAGAGATTGGAGGCTCACTGCAAGGGACTCTGATAATTCTTAATGTGTTACATATCATTAAAATCTTGGAAAAAGTCTCCCAATCATTTACTTGTTAGTAGCTGTTGTGATTATTACAGAATTTACAATGTTTCTGTAAGGCGTGTGCACACTACAGGAAAATAACCATTATTATTGATTTTATCAGTGCAAAAACCACTTGTTTAGTGAAAATATGACTTAATTCCTGTAGATTATAATTCTTTTCCCATCTAAAGTCCTTGCCTCTGTTTTTTATTCCCAGAGCCAATTCCCTACAACCATTGCCCTACCAACGCAAAAGAAAAAAACATAGTGCTACTGTGTTTCACTTCATTTGTACCTATCCTTCAGACTCTTCCAATCCTTTAGCTGAGTTGCAAAACCATCACATTTTCCCCAAAAAAGCAAATATAAGAACTCCTTCCCCATATACTAGAACTTTTTCTATGCACAAGAATAAAATCTAGATATTTCAATTATCTATTTACTGAGTAACATTTTCTTTTCCTGTTATATTGTCTTTGACTTTCATTTTGTTGGCACATCTTCCTGAAAAGCTGTCATTCGTTCTTCATCTAGCTCCTTCCTTCTGTATAGTGCTAATTTAACTTTCAAATTCTAGGCAAATGCACCTGTTCCCAGGTGCTCTTACCTCCACAGTAATACCATTGCAGGAAGTTTCTGTCACCATTTCAAACACTAATTTAAAGTATCATAGTTGAATGTTCAGTATGTTCCAAGAAGTATTATGTATACTGGAAATGACTGTTAAATAAAACCAGGGTAATGAACAGCACAAGAAGCAGAGACCAACAGAGACCACCAGGCTTATGTAAAGACAACATGGTGTGAGGTTTATTGTGCCTGGGTGTAGGCAGACAGAAGTTTCAAAGACCATCTGTAGGAAACAAAGAGAAGTGTCCTCTTTTTTAAGTACTGAAGGAAAGCAGGGGACATTAGGCAGGAAGATTTTAATAAACATTTGTGGTCAGTTTTCTGGCAGTCTGGCTTTTTGTTTGTTTTTTGCTTTCGGTGCTGTTGTGAGTCTGGTGTTGGTACTGAGATTGAACTCAGGATCTTTGCCCTGAGCTACATGCTTGGCCATATTTTTATTTTTTTATTTTGAGACAGTGTCTCACTATATCACTAAGTTGTTGTCCAGGCTAGGTTTGAACTAGTGATCTTGCTGCTTGTAGCTCCCAGAATGCTGACATTATAGGTATGCAGCACCAGATCTTGCTAAAAACTAGTTTTGAGCACATGAACCTTGGGAATGTATTCAAATTTTAACAACTTGCCTACTCTGAGAGTTTGCAGTTGTCTTTTGCATGTACTGGTTAGGAAAATTCATTAATAGGTACTTAAAAAATTAATAGACTTTCAGAAAGCAGAGAAGTAATTATTTGACTGTTAAAAAATGAATAAAGTAGCTCTATTAGTTTTTTTTATGTTTTTCTAAAATCATTTAAAATGTTTCATGTGTTGCAATTAATCACTTTGCCATTGATTACATGAATAACCACTTAATTTATTCTATGTTTGTATGATCTCTGTTAAATGTTTTCTTCTGTTATAGCCAGTTCTGTTATAACACAACACATGTGTTCTTAAAAGTCATTATACTATGTAAAATTATGCAATAAACAACATGATTAGGGGGCAAAACTCAAAAAGTTAATCAGTGGCACATCCAAAGAAGAGGAAAGAATATAGTAAAAATGGGGACTCATTTTTATATAACCTAAAATTAATACTGTAATAAATACTATACTTTTTAAAGAAAAGCACAGAAATGATGTTTGTATAAGTAGATGTAACATATTTGAACATCGTAGGTTATTTTGATGTGGTAGAATATTAAACAAGTTTGGAGTCTTTTGCTATTTTAAGACGTAGAGCATACTTTTTTTGTCTATAGGATGTAAATCTTTTAAAACATGCATAATAGATATGTGTTTCAGCAAAACTGAACATTTGATATGTTATATTACTTTTAATGAATTTCTGCTTCATCATTGTAAATTCCTTTGCTACTTTCTAATTTTCACTAAGAACTTTTCTCAACAATTGAAGGCTTTGTAAGCTTTACTGACTTATGAAAATTAGTAAGCTACCCACTAATAACATTATAAGGCCCTTCTGTAACATTTACAAATTTCTTACTAAGAATTGTTTATAGATAGTACTTTTGTTGGTTGTGTGAAAGGCTACTTAATGTTTTTATTGTTTATTCTGTAATAAATAAGATAAAAACCCCTCTGATGACTTTTATTTAGGACTTTTTTCATTTACTTTGTAGTTTCTGAAGTTGTTCCAATCATAGATGTTTCTTTTGTTTACAGAATACTTTTTATGATGGTCTCCATTGTAGAGTCCTTTATGTTCCTATTGTTTGACAACTATTACAAATTTATCTATTTCTTTCAAAACATTTTTCATGTTTTCCTTCTTCTCAATTTATTAATTTTCATTTTCACTGGCTGCACAGTTTTCTGTATTCAAAATTTTTATCACATGAAATTACATACAAGAGAAACCAAAATTTTCTTTGTTCTTAGATTGTTTCTTAATAGATAAATTTCACTAGAACGAACTTGTATTTTAAAAATATGGTAGTAGAATTAATAGTTCATGTAGTCTACAATGCATTTTAAGTCATCTACATCTATTTTAAGACATCTACATCTATTCTTTAAAAATACTATTAAAAGTTTAATTAAATTTAAAGGTTAAAGCCAATTTCAAGACCCAAAATTGTCTAATATCTGTTGTTGAGAAGTTTTGGAAGAGCCTAAACTATAGAGAGACTCTTTCTGTCATTAAATCAACATGTTATTATGTAACCTTAGATAAGGTATCATAAATGATTGTTGCTATTATTTGGAGTAATCTCTATCTCCTCTGTCCTGAAAGAAAATATCCTACTTTAAAAATTCCTATTTTCTTTAAAGAAATTGCTTGGGATATATAATCTTCAGGCAATGTATCATAAGAATAATACAGATGCATTCAAATAAAGAAATCTTATTTTAGTGTGTGCCACCTGTTCGGTCTCTTTAAATTATTCATGTGGAAATATGCCATTATAAATGGAATAAAAACAACTAATAATAAATATCAAGGCTAAATTCAATAAAAAGGAGTCTCCTGACAACAGAATAAATGAGGACTTGGTAAACTTTTTCTATATTGTGACAGATATTAAATATTTAAGCCTTGTGGGTCATATTATCTCTGTTACAAATAATTAAGTCTATTATTGTAGCTCAGGAACACCAAAAAATAATGCAATAACAAATGTCATATTTGTATTTGAAAAAAACTTTAGTCATTAAAATAGACAATAAGCCAAATTTTGCCCCAGATGACTATATGAAATAAATCATGTAAAAACCACTTGCAGAAGCCAAGGATGTTGGCATTATCTTGCAATTCGTATAATTAGGGCACTCTTGGATTACAAATTCTAAATTTGAATTTGGAAGAATCCCAAATTTGAGTCCAACCTAGGCTATTTAGTGGCTTAGTGAGACCCTGTCACAGTAAAAGTGGTAAGAATGTTGGAGAAATAGCTCAGTACAGAGACTCTGGATTCAGTTGCCACTACTAGGGGGAAATCCCTTAGACATCAAACTGATTTTAGAATATCTTTATTTCTCTTACAATGCCAAATTGTGCCAAAGATGAAAAAAAGAGAGATTATCTCAAGACCTTCACATCCAATAGTAGCAGATCACCTCCATCAATTCAATAATTTCTGCAAAACTCTGCTATAGTGATTCTCAAAAGCACAATTTGACCCATTCAATTCTACCAAACCTGGGCCTTGACTCCAAAAGTGACAAGTTTAATTGATACGGGCATAAGGTTTGTGATGGTTTATTTTGTTGATCAAATCGATCAACTTGAGATGCCTCAGAAATCAGTAAAGCACACTACTAGCACATCTGGGTGGGTCATGGAGGTGTGCCCTTGGGGACTATAACTGATCCTTAGTTAATTTTTTTTTTCTTGCTCTTCTCCTGTGCTCTGCTTTCCAGGGATACATAAAGCACATTTCTGAGTGTCTTTGGGTAAGAAATGGAGGTACCAGGTGCAGGACCTGTTGGCTGCCCGTAACTGTGAATATGTCTTAATCTTTATTCTTATCATGAATTGCACTGGAAGTGGTAGACTGAAATTAATTTTCTGGAATTCCAATAACGTATCAATGGGATTACAAATAGAACTTTCTGGACTGTGAGGTGGACAAAAAAAGGGATTACAATATTTAGATTACAATATTTTAAGGGATTACAATATACAATACTGGGATTACAATAGTAGGCTCTATATGGCTCAGGCATTCTCTTCCTGTCACATCCCTCTATGATGTTTTCTGTAGGCAGGAATTTTTTGGTAAATCAAGAGCATCACACACCTATAACTTGGCTTCCTTGCACAGGAGCCTGCAAAGAAAGCATGTAAAGATGTAATTACATTTACTGACAAGGGAGAGGGGAGGAGACTGCAGGTGAGTTTCATAAGTGACTGAAGTAATGTTAGAGGAAAGCCAGGTTTGAGTACTTTAGCAAAAGCAGGGTTATTTCTCACTCATCTAAAAGTTAGAATGATGCTTTGGCATATGTTGGTAGTTAAGGAATACAAATGTATAAGAAAAGTTTATGCAAATTTATCAGATGGTTCTTGAAAGAGACAAGCATGGGTGAATTGAAGCCATCAAATTCATCATGGTTCTAAAATGTGACAGCAAATGTAGGCCTTACATTCTGCTATGAATGTTTATATTCACTAATAAAATGATTTTAATTTTAAATATCAATTATACATAGTGTATATAAATTATTATGTAAGTATAATGATTCATGTTTGAAATATTAGTGTCTGCTTTACAGCTTCTTGAGTTCAGGATATAATTTATATTTTCAGATTATTGAAATCAAATGTTTTAGGTCACTCAGTTATTCATATCAAAGTATCCATGTGTCTAATACATTTTTGGAATTTGGAAATTATATGAAACAATAACCTCATAGCCTTTAGTACATTTTAAAGGGATATTCATCACCAATAATGTAATTAACAATGCCCCAATATCCTTTAATAGTCTGTCTCCCCAGAGGAAGAGAAGAGTGTATACATGGGAGGGAAGGAGAGAGAAAGAGAGGCGAGCGGGGGCAGAGAGAGATGGAGAAAGAGAGAGACAAAGAGGGAGAAAGAGGGAGAGACAGAAAGAGAGAGAGGGGAGAGGAAAGAGAAGAGAAAAAAGAGAAGAAAAGAGAAGAGAAGAGAAGAGAAGAGAAGAGAAGAGAAGAGAAGAGAAGAGAAGAGAAGAGAAGAGAAAAAAGAGAGAGAGAAAGAGAAAGAGAAAGAGAAAGAGAAAGAAAGAGAAAGAAAGAGAGATTGGTGTGCTACTTCTTTTTTAACGTTGCATTAGTGTGCAATATCCCTTTTAAAAGGTAGGGGAAATGAAATTTAGACAAGAAAATAAATTATTTGAATAGTTCAGTTGACAAAAAATTACTAGTGAAGACTTCCAGAATTAAAAATGGCCTAAAAGCATTCATTTCAACATCATCTTGAACAAGCTCCCTAGAGACAGATTTTGAGCTGGTGGTTTGCAGGCAGGACATCTATCAGTGAGTGCATTGAAGAATGGTACCTGTAAGGGACTCAGGAAATAAAAATTGGATGAAAGGAGAAGTTTAACCACAGTCCAGAATTCATAGAGGCCTCAGTCAGTCTCACATAGGCCTTTGGTCCTGCAAGGCCTTTCAGATTTTTACCTGACTAAACGAAAGGGCTAAAGCTATGGCCTCTTTAACCTATTGTTGGATACGAACTGCTCCTGAGAAAACAGCATAACTTTCAAGTGAAGGAACTATCACCTAAGAGCAGTTTTAGGGAAGGAACTTGTCTGTGAGCACTCAGCAACCAGTAGCTGGGGAAATAAATGTCAGAAACACAGAGGGCATTTTGTCTGGCATCAGTATCCACTACAAACCTCTGGATGAATCACATTTACTACATTATCATTCAGCTGACCCCAGATTTTGCCTGCTTAGAGAGCAGTACTCATCAACTTCACAGAGGTGCAACTCCTCAACTTAGCCTCTCAAAATTCAACTGGGAAATTCAAGCATAGAGTTGGTAATTGACAAGCATTTGGAAGCAGTTTAGAAGATGAACTGCAAGGAAAAAGTTGTAGAGATTCTGAAAAGCAGAATATTGGTCACAGAAAACAGAATAGTAGAGCCAACATCTGTAAATTTAATGTGCCAGAGGGGATTGAAGGTTGAAACCTGCTGGGTTTTTTTTTCCTAGACCAACTTTCAGATGTGCAGCAGACAAATTGCAGAAGATAGAATTAAAATTGATTCAGCCCATGGGGCCTACCTCTATTCCATCAGAATAATACTGAAGAGCCAAGAGCAACTATAATGAGAATTAATCATTTCACAGTTTAAATGAAAGCTATGAAAGTCATCAGAATGATAAACCGGCAGGCGGGGGGTGTGAAGGAAGGGAGAAAGAGAGCGAAAGTGACAGGGAGACAGACAGAGACAGA
>RJWT010054740.1:0-10248 GCA_004365215.1 Cuniculus paca
TATCTATTTTTTAATTTATTGGACAAAAAATATGAAATTAAATTAGTTTCAAGATATATAAAGAAATTTTAAAAGAATATTCTTATGGGTGCTGATTTCACTAGTTGTGCTGGTCATCTTTCCATCACTGTAGCAAACATGTACCTAAGATAATCAACTTATAAAATGAAAATGTTTATTTTGGCCTATAGTCCTGGAGTCCACTCCATAAACTGTTGATCTCATTGCCTTTGGGCCTATGTCAAAGCAGTTTGTTACAGTAAGAGTGCACAACAGAGCAAAACCAATCACCTCAAAGCAAGAAAGTAGTGAGGAAGAGGTTGGGAGCCCTGAGTCCCTTTCCAGACATGCTCTCAGTGAACCAAGGACCTCACACATGGGCCTATCTTCAGTGTTCACCACTTCTGAAGAACACCAAGGGAAGCACCAAGCTTTGTCACATTGATGTGGTGATTATGCTTAACTGTTTCAGGTTCATTGGCTTGGGTACTACAGAGGAGATTAGAAGGCACACTTCTGGAAGAGTGCGAGATACTGTAAGGAGTCTCCAGCTCCTTCTCTGGTATTGTTCCCTTGCTCTGCTTCTCAGCCACAAGGAAATAAGCAGCTTCATTCTGCCACATCTTTCTGCCTTAAGGTTTCTGCCTTGGAACCAGCTGATCATCGACTGAATCCCTAGAAGTCATTACCCAAATTAAATTTCTCTTCCTTCAAGTTGTGGATCTCAGTCATAGAAAAACTGACTAATACAATAAGCCTAAGGAATACATTCCAGATTCAAATTATAGCAGTGATCAGAAATTCTTTATCCAATTTCTCCAAAGCAGGAGTAATTTATGTTCTTCATAATTAGAGGAGATGTAAATCTAATTTAATTTATTCTTCCACTCAAATATCTGGATTAAAATGACAGTAGTATATTTTGCAATTTTGACCAATACTAAGAAAGGAAAACTAGTTAGAAAAAATAATTTCAGAAAGAGCAATCGGGATATTTTTAATTTGGGTGTGGGAAGTATACAAGTATAGCACATGAAAATATCAATGATTGAATGTAGTTCAATGTCTGTATCTTCTCAGACAAGAAATATTTAGATAAAGATATATTCTTCCATTCAAATGACAGCAGCAACAACAAAGAGATCTTTTTCTCCAATGTATATATTTTTTCTTTTTTTTTCTTTTGAAGAGAAAAAACCAAATGAAATTAAACAGAATAGAGTCAATCAAAACAAAACAATGAACTTGATGCAGGACTTCAAAACAAGATAAAAGGAAATCAATAATGGCTAGCATAATGCTTCTTGTTATCTTCAAAATAACTGCCCATACCATCAGGCATAATAAAATCAAACAAAATAGAACATAATAAAACCAATAAAAACAGAACAATGAAAGCAATACAGAACTTCAAAACAAGATAATAGTAAAACAACAGTGGCTACCATTGTGCCTCTTGTTATCTCCAAAGTAGCTGCCTATGCCATCAGACATAATACAATCAAACAAAACAAAATAGAATAAAATCAACCAAAACAAAACAAAACAATGAAAGTAACAATGAACTTCAAAACAAGATAATAGGAAATCAATAATGGCTGCTACCATAATATATTTTGTTATCATTGAAATAGCTGCCCATGCCTCAAATATAATAAAATCAAACAAACGAAAATAGGATAAGGCCAAACTAAACAGAACAATGAAAACAACACAGGTTTCAAAATACAATAATTGATTAACAATGGCCACTGCCTTCCCTTTTTAGACATTTCCTCCCCTTTCACTTTCACAATACGTATTATGCATTTTGGACCTCACTAACTCTTTTAGGTTTTTCTACTAGGGAGACAACACGATGTTCACCCATGTGACTCTGAACCATTTCACCCATGACCATAATCTCAAATTATATCCATTTACTGGCCATACTACCCTGAATGCTCAGAAGCTAAGCAGGGTTGGGCCTGTTTAGTACTTGGATGGGAGATTCAATGTATGTTTTTGAACTCTTCCTTTAAGAATTGGTTGACTGTAGATACAAGGGTTTATTTCTGGGATCTCTGTCCTATTTCATTGGTCTCTGTCTGTTATATACTAGCATGGTGTTATTTTTGCTACCGTTGCTACATGACAGGTTTTCAAACCAGATATTGTGTTGCTAATGAATATTAAATCAAAATTGCATTGGCTACTTGGCTTTTTTTGTGCACCCATAAGAATTTTAACATTTTTCTGTAAATGTGTGAACAACCATTTTGAAGAAAGCAAGAGACACTAGGGTAACCATTGTTAATCTCCTGTTGTTATGTTTTGAAGACCTGCATTGCTTGCAGTGTTCTGTTCTGAATTGCTATATTGTGTTCGACTCTATTCTGTTTTGTTTTGCTTTGTTTTGTTTTGTTCTATTTTCTTTAAAATAAAAAAAAAATTTTTAAAAAAAGAATTTTATTATTTCTTTTAGTCCTATGAAGAATGTCATTGGTATTTCAATGGGTATTGCATTGAATTTGTAAAGTACTTTGAGTACTATAGACATTTTAACAATATTAGTTCTTTCAATTCATAAACAGTCTTTCCATTGTGCATGCATGTGTGTATGTGTGTGTGTCTTCTTCAAATTCTTCCATCAGTGTTTCATAATTTTCATTTAAAAGTCTTTCACTTTCTTGAATAAATTGAATCCAAAATACTGTATTGTATTGTATTGTATTGTATTGTATTGTATTGTATTGTATTGATTATATTGCATTGATTGTATTTTATGGCTATTATGGATAGGATTGCTTCCTATCTATATTGTGGATATGACTTATTTCTCAGCAATATCATTATTATTTGGTTGATTTTTGTGTGTTGATTTTGTATCCTCTAATATTACTGAATTCATTTATCTATTTTCATAGGCTTTTTGTGGAGTATTTAGATTTTTCTAAATATCGAATCATATCATCTGGAAATAAGGATATTTTGGTGTTTTTCTTACCTATTGGTATCACTTTTATACCTTTCTCTTTCCTAATTGCTCTGGCTAAAATTTGTAGAATTAAATATTACATAAGAGGGACCAGGGTAGACACTCTTGTTCTGTATTTTAGAGAAAGTGTTTTCAGCTTTTCCTCATGCAGTGTGATTTGGCTGTGTGTTTGTCATATAAAACTTTCTCAATGCTGAGGTACGATGTTCCTATACCCACTTCAGCAAAGGTTTTATTATCCAGGGATGTTTCCCTATCATATTCTTTTTCTGCATGTATTAAAATAATGACTGGATAAGATTTTTATCCTCTCCCTCACCCTTCATGGCCCAGTGCCTGGGAGCAGTGACACTGCCTCGTCAAGCCTGCCCTATTCCTCTCTCTGAAGAATTAACCTGAAGGCTAAAGAACTGCTTGACCACACCTGGCCCCTTTGCCCAGGTGTGAGTAAGTCTTTGGTGTATTCCATGCTTAGGAAACCAGCAGCCTGGAACTTCAGCTGATTCTCCAACCTAAGCCAACTCCTCTCCCGGCCCTGTCATTTTCTACAATCAGAGAGAATTCTCTCAATTAATCCTGTGTCCCCTTTCCTGTTACACACTTAGCATCTGAGGGACCAACCCTGAAAAAGACATAAAACATTAATAGCAATTCTGAAGGTTCTCAGATTAGGGATCATTTTTCATTTATTTGTCATGTTTCAAAAAATCTATAGTTACATGCAGAATAATGATGGTCAGCAATGGCCTGCATATTTACACTTGTGGATTGGAAATACTAGGCATCTTACACCTGAAGGCACCGTGTACATTGTATTATTCCTTTCATTCACTACAGGGTCAAGTATTAGGACTTGCCACTTTCTCCTGCAGTATATTTTGTAACTTTCTCCACTTTTCTAATAAACAACACTAACTGCAAATATTTCCCTAAATAAAATAATGAGTTATCTTAAAATAGCATAAATTCAAATACCTTGTAGAAGAAAGTTTAATAAAAGGTAACTTATTATTTTAAGGACAGACCTCAGAGCTACAGTGATAAATTAAATTACATTGTATTTCTCAACAAAGAGGAAACTATGTTCTCCAATACACTTAAAATTAGTTCCAAAATCAAAAATTCAGAAGTTAAACTTAAATGAATGCCATCAATTAATTTTTCTAAAAGAACTAGAAGCATTTTGGAAACGTTCAATGATCTTTCAAATAAAAATTAGATAAATAACTTCATATTCTTATGAAAAATTATGATTAACAAGACAGACGTCACAGGCTTTCTAGCTAGGCCTCAATGCACAATATCAGTGCTCCTGTGTATCCCCAAATCTTTCACCCAGAAATAAGTAAAACTCAAAATATGTTCTAGATAATGAAAGAATAGTAGGTGAAGATAATGCCTATTTTTATTTCAGATTTCATTGTTTTCAGCAATAATAAGGCTTTTTACTACCCTGATATTTATCGAATACATATTTAAGCTCTTAAACTCTCAAAGTACTACCAAGTAAGTTGTACCCTACAATTGAGATTGATGGAACCTTAGAGCAGCATGTTTCCCATGTGTTCAAACTCCTTGATTTCCGTCATACTTTAGAGTACCTTGAAAGATTTCCACCAGCTCGCTTCTTCCTGCAGTGATGAGGGAATAAAAGAGCTGCTCTCTTTCTTTGTGATCAGCCCAGGAATCAGCAAAGATACTCTACCAGTTCTTGATCACTCTATGTGTGAGACTATGATCAGTGATTTAAAAAAAAGACATAATTTTTGGCCTTTTTATGGCTCTTCACATTTTCACTTTTACCATTTTTTTTTTGAGATGCCTGTAAAGGAAAAAAGCAGAAGGTAATTTCTTTCTTTCTTTCTTTCTTTCTTTCTTTCTTTCTTTCTTTCTTTCTTTTTCCCCTGAGAAGGTAATTTCTGTACCTTGGCCTTTCTGCACACTGACCCTGCTTTTCTACTACGAAAGTGTACTTTGGGTTCAGTGTGCATTGATCTCAACTCTAAATTAAGGGATTAGAAACATCTATGAATGCTGTAGAAAATTTTATGATAGAACAGAAAGTAACCAACTCATTTTTTCCCATGTTTTCAACAGTGCAAATGGCCTTAATCCCAAATATAATTGAACTAAAATGAGATGAAATGGGCCATTTTGTGTGTAGTGTCACTGTTTTTTAAGGAATGAAAGCATTTGCTGAAATGTGATATATGTTATAACAAGCCAGAGAACAGAGAGAGAGAGAGAGAGAGAGAGAGAGAGAGGAGAGAGACAGAGACAGAGAGAGAGAGACAGAGAGAGAGAGAGAGAGAGAGAGAGAGAATACAATTACACTTAGCCTATCCACAGAAATTGGTCCCAGCAGTTTTCTCTTTAATTCAGGATTTATGGAAACATCTGAGATTATAAAATTAACCAAACAAAAACAGATGCTATAATTGTGAGGGGCTCAATTCTTGGATGAATACCAGAGCTAAATGTTAGTATATGGAGTGGAAACATTTTAACTTTAGTTCTTATGTATCAGTTTACAAGCTGATGTAAATATTCCACATGAAAATAACTAACTAAACAGCTTGGAGAAATGAAATTATGTTCACATAAGTGGCTCATTTTTCTTTGTTTCAAAAGGAAGATAAGGGCTATTAAAATGATAATTTCCTCAAGTTTTTTAATTAATATATAAAATCTCCCACCTACATTGACAACTCCTGAGAAGGAAGAGAGTCACGTCTTAGATACAGCTCCCAAATTGTGCTTCTCTATTTCTCTAAGGTGGTACATAAATAAATCTGTTGTCAAATATTTTACACATTTATTGTTGGAGACCAACAGAACTTCTAACTTTGGTTAAAAGAAGCTTCAACTGAAACGAAAAAAAGACATCTTGACCTTTTCAATAAAATAAACTGTTTAAAGGTAGAAGAAAAATATCTGTGTAGACTCAGCAGCACCTACACAGTGTAAGAACCCTGGAAACTATTCCTAGGAAAAACAGGCACAAAACATGAAGCTTGCTTGTATTTCCACTTAAGGGCTGAGGATACTTGCAGCGACTGACTCCTCATGGCTGTGCCTCAGTAGAGACTGTTTATGAGGTTAAGTATGAAAGAAATTAGAGACAAGATTGGTAGAATAATGTGTTTTTTTTTTTTAGGAACAAAGGACCTTTAAATGACCTAAGATGCTTTATCTGTAAAGCAGTAGGTTTTGTGAATAGAAGAACACAGGGCAAAGGCCATGGTTCTAAGACTGGGTAAAAGGACTCTGTAAACATACCGAAGAAATGTCAGACACTACCTCCAGGGGATGTCGTCCAAGATTTGTTTATTGGATTTACACAATTGAACCAATCATGATTAAACTGCCTCAGGGCAAAAGTTCAAAAGGATAACAATCAGAATGCACGAAGAGGGGAGGGACAACTGGCATATATTAAAATAAATAAGATGTCAAAGTGAAGAGATGTGTCTTTCGGTTCTTTACAGTTCTGCTGTAGAAGGTCATTAGACAAGGATTGACCAAATTATAGTGCACAAAGAATCCCACCAACAAGGGCTTTCCAAAGAAACTTACTTTTTTTCTCGAGTTCTTTACAGATGCAATGTGGTAACTGTTAGTTGGAGCCCTCCAGCTGATTTATATTTCTATGGAACTGAATGAGCAGTGTTTCCCACAGTGTGCTTCAGAGAACGTGAAATCTGCACAATGTTAACGTTAGCCAACCATTCACTTTTCCTACCATGATGATTAAGCCAGAAAATACTGAATTAAATCAGTTTCAGGTTGTCCACATCCCTAAAATCCATGTTTCCCAAACACAGACGACCCTTTTCCAAGTAAAACCTTTGAAATACACTCTAGGAAATCCAAATCTAAGTTATCTACTATATATACTCTGTGAACAGTATAGTCTTAGGTTCAAAGGTTAAGGAAGTTGGCTGGTTGATACATTCTGGTCTCCAAGTTCACCCTGTTTTCCTCCGTAATCGTCAATCTTCTTACAACCTGAAGAGTTTAACCTCTTCATGTTCTTCCATTTCCAATATCAACTGGACTCATGTTAACATTAGGTAAACCTGCTTGATGGATTTTAACAGTATAGAAACTTGGATGTGAATAAAATTCTTACTGAGTTTTTAGGAAAGCAAGTGAGACCATACATTGGAGATTGAGAAAGCACTTTTAGGATCTTCTGTCTCATGTGCCAGGTGTACCTGAAAAATAACCTGGTCCTAGCTGTCCAGGGCTTAGAAATGCACAACATCTTGACATGAACCTAGAGGTCTTTGAAGAGCATTTTTCTTTTTTTTAATATTTATTTATTTATTTTGGTGGCATTGGGAATTGAACTCAGGGCTTTGAGCACTCTAGGCAAGCACTTTACGAGTGAGCTACATCCCCAACCTGAAGCACATTTGTCTCAAGCTCCTCATATCTAAAAAATTTCATGAGTGATTTTGAAAACAAAGTCATCATAATTTCAATATTTAAATGTTCAGTTGTCCAATTGGGAGACAGCAGCGTGTGTGACAGTGTACAAAGCCCTTTCTCATCTGTATTTCTCTCAGGATAGCTGGCTTGCATCTCCCACTTATCAGCATTAGTTCAGAATTATTCTGCCCTCGGGAGTGCTGCAGTATCTCATTTCACCTTTCTTCCCTGAGCGCGGCATCTTCACTCTTTATATGGCAGCACATCAGATTTTTCACACTTCTGTACACCATGTTGCAGATATTAACTTTGCTGCCAATATTATTTCTAAATTTAGCACTCAAAACAAAACTATTTACACCAAATCTAATACTCGATATAGAACAGGGGAGCTATACTATCCTCCTGATGTAGACACTTTTCTGCATTAACCCACAGTAATTCTCACTGCATTAGGCTTTGTTCATTTTCAAACAAACCACACTAATCCATTAAGAAGTAGACATTGTTTTTTCAATAATACCCTAAGAAAATATAACTCAATATTCCTGCTTCCCTATGACCCATGAGGTTGATTGACATAAAAAAATGCTATTACAGAAAAATGAGAACATATTGGCAGAATTCGATAGAAAATAAATTCCTTAGCATTAGGAAGAGAGCTTCAGAGAACTTCGTGGATGGTTGTTTTGGGTTATGAAAGAATTGGGTAAAGACTAATGACATTTTAAAACAATTAGCATTTATCATAAATGGGCTCCCTAGAGTGTGATATAAGACATACAAAATATGTGTAAATTATGTTTTCTTGCTGGACTTGAATAGTTTAAATATAACTTGCTACAGAGACTGAATGACTGGGGGCTTTGGGCTTTATAAGAATTTGCTAACTCAAAACATAGACTGTCTCTGACACCGTGGTAAGTGTGGGAGTGCAAAAGATACTCTCTGCCTCTGGGAACTTATCATCTACCAGCAACAGAGGGGACCATAAACAAAATGACAACAAAGATGTCAAAAATATGGTCATATTCTACTCTAGCATCTAGCATTTGATTACTGTCAGAGAAGTGTAGCTGTCAAATATATGTAATTTTATATTTGTACAATTTGTATTTTTATTTAAATGAAAAATATGTGTTTCTATTACATTTTATCTTGTCTTTTCAGATAGTTCACATATTACAGTAGTTTTTGGTCTCAGTTTTAGTTTACTCATCATTTGATGGGTTATTTCTTCCAGAACAAAATCATCTACAGTCAAATGACATATGCCTTCACCATCCTTACTTAGAGTACATTGTGGAGTAGAGTTCAAAGCCAAAGACACTGACCTATGGCTTCCCCTAACAGTCAGCCTAGTGTTAACCTCGGGCTGTGTGTTGTAGTGCTTAGAGTTTGACAAACAGCTTCATTTAGTCTTGGAAAGTTTTTTGAGCCAGGTTGAAAACTGAGATCCACAAAGGTTAAATGGCATAATCATAATCAGATCATTTGTAAATAACAGAACCCATGCCTTCTAATTTTTTTCTACTAAGCCACATGTAAAGCTTCCTAAAACATCACTAAAAAGAAAATAAGCTTAATTTGGCCTCAATTGTACTTGGTAACTGACGTTTGTTTCTAACAAGGACCAAAAACTTTGTTGAGAATTCAAAAATGACCTGAAAATTTCTAAAATATTTTTGAACTCTGTATCAAGTTCACTAGTCCTAGTGTTTTTAAATTTAAAAAAAAAATTTACTTAAGACTTCACGTGCCTCTATTTTTAAATTTTCTGGCATCTATTTATGACTTTTCAAGGATTGTTTGACTCCGAGATCACAGCTGCGTGTTTTTTACATATCTTAGACTCGTATGCATCTGAACTAGAATAATTTAATTCACTTAATGATTGTGCTCTGAACAAAACTGAGCTGAAATCATCTTCTCAAACTGTTGTTATGTCCTTTCACTGAATAGCAAATCTTTAGAGAGCCAAGCATGTGTACTAGATGCTGGACAAGGCATAGAGATAATGATGTTGTGCACACCACTGGAAGAGCCACTGTCTAACCCAGGGAAAAGGTGCATGTACCAGCAATTGTGCACAGAGATAAAGCTCATAACAGAGATGGGACAATGGGTCAAGGGCAGAAAAAGAGTAAGTAATAAAAGGACCACTTCGTATCTCATTTTTTAAATCAATAAAACAGTAATAATGGTACCTGCCATGGGAATTGAATGAGATATTACCAAGTGCTTATGATAACACCTGTCATACAACAAAGGTTTAGTAAATGTTCATTCTTATTGTTTGTTAAGATTCCTGATATTAAAACCTGATATTAAAAAGCACTTTGAGAACAATGGGAGTGGCTGCTCTCCAGTAACCAGCTCAGAGGGAAGGCAGAGGCAGGCTCTGCTCAGAGCGCATTCCAACAAAGGGAGAGACTGTTCACCCTGCCCATTTGCCTGGGTTGGCCCAGCGGCTGCTCTGGACCTGGGTTGAGTTAAGGGCGCGACCAGAGGGTTCCACCTGGCTGTACAGCTTGGGACTTCTCCAAGAGACCGGTGGGAGTTTGTGTACATCCCCCATCACCCCACGGACATTTGGGGCATCCCTGGGGTCGTGCCTGCACCCCACCCACTCTCTGGGAGCAGCGTAGGGGCGGCTGCTCTGGGCCCGGCTTGAGTTGGAGGCGAGTACAGCAGACTCCACCTAGCTGTGCAGCTTGGGACCAGACAACCAGACCCACAGAAATGTGCGCCCACCCCCCTTCAGCCACAAACATTTGGGGTGTGCCTGGGTCCTGCCTGCACTCTGTCCGTTCACCTGGATCTGCCCAGTGGTGGCT
>RJWT010054741.1:0-10248 GCA_004365215.1 Cuniculus paca
AGAGTGCTCATCTAACATGTGAAGGCCCTGGGTTCAATCCCCAGCAGTTCAAAAAAAAAAGAAAATACAACACCATGATTACACCTAACCATGTTTGTAATTTTTTTTTCTTAGAATCTACTGTCCAGTTTGTTTTTAGGTTTTCCCAACCATATTAGTCAGTTTTTCATCACTGCGAAACAATACCCAACACTCACAACTTAAAGAAGGAGAGATTTGTTCTGGTGCATGGTTTCAGAGGCTCAGTCCATGGTTGACTGGCAGCGAGGCAGAGATAGCATGGCAGAAGGATCTGATAGAGGATAGCTGCTCATCTCATGGCAGCTAGGTAGCAGCACAGGGTCTTCTCAGTGTCACTGAGAAGAGGCCAAGGACCAGATATGGTATCCAAGATTACACTTATTTGACACACCCAGACATACTCTGCTTTACTAATCCCTTAGATGGTTCTAAAGCCAATCATGATGAAAGTCCAGCTAAACAGTCAAATTCCAACTCTTGTCAACCTGATGCCCAAACACATGACCTTAAATCATATTTAACCTCCAAATGGAGACAATAATAAGGTCTTAATTCTGGCTAACATCATGCAGTTATTCTGCTTGCAAATGAAAATGCAATAATGTGCTCCCCAAAATCTCAACAGTTCCAGCATTGCTTAAAAGTCTCAGTCCAAAGTCTCCTCTGAAACTCAAGGCAAACTCAGTTTTGAATCCCTGTAACAATCAAAAAACAAGTTATATAAACCCAACATACAATGGCATAGTGTACACATTCTTATTCCAAAAGAGAGCAGTAAGGGGATAGATAGAAAAAGATAGGACCAAAGCAAGACTAAAACCTCACAGGGCAAACATTATGTCCCGTAGACCCATGTCTAGTGTCCAGCACACATGATGGTGAGATGTAAATTCCAAAGGGCTTGGGTGGCCCCATCCCATGGTTGCAGCCCACCCAGTTTCTCTTAGGCTGGCTCTGCTTGCTGCAACTTTCTTCAGTCAACAATTCACATTCCCTGCATCCCCAGCTTCCTGGGGTCTCTGCTGCATCTTCAACTTCATTCCCACAGTTTCATGCATCGCTGTCCCAGGAGCACTTTGCCTAGCCTCTGAGGTCTTCCTTTGAATCTGGTGGAAGCTTCTATGACCCTATACTCTGGCATTCTACATTCCTAAAAATCAAAATTATGTGCATGAAGGCAGTATCTACTATCAGCTCAAGAAGTAGAGAGGCTCCCTTCCATCATGACCGCAGTGGCCTCTGAATGCCTAGATAACTGAGCACAGTTAAATTAGTCTTGCAGAACTAATTCCCTAGACAGCCTTCCTTTAGTGGTGGCCCCAGGGACTCTTCTCAAGTGAAAAGTTGGCACCTTTCCCCCCTTACTCATGGGTGGGGGTCTTCCTGATTTCTTCTTTTTTCCCTGTTTTTTTGCTTGGGTTTTGAGACAAGGTCTCACTATGTATTCCAGGCTATCGTTGAACTTCTTACAGTCCTCCTGCCTCAGCTTCCTGAGTGCTGGGATTACCAGGTGTGCACCACCATGCCCAGCCTGGGGTCTTGCTATCTCTGAGATGCATCTTATTGTCCCTGTTCAAAGTACTTGGTTTCTTTTTAATGGCGCTAATTTCTTTGACAACCACACCTCCTTTGGTCCCAATGTTACAATGTTACAGTGTTTTTTCAGGCCAAAATTTAACTTTTCCCAATCATTTTGCTCTCTGCTTGTGCCCAGTTCATAGGCTATCTTGTAATTTCCTTTGCTGGAAAATGCTTCACCTTTAAACTTAGCCTCCTGCAAAATCTCAGGACATGGGCAAAATGCAAAGTTCTATGCCAGAATGTAACACAGTGGCCTCTCATGAAATTCCTGGTGGAGTCTTCATTTCCATCAGAAACCACCTAAACTTGACCTTTACTATCTGGATTCTCGTCTGCATTCTAGTCTTCTGAAATCTGACTGGAACCACCCATCAGGCTCTGCTTACAGCATTCTGGGGCTTCTCTAGCCTGAATCTTCAAGTCTTTCTAAATTCCTCCTGCAAACCAGTTCCAAAGGTTTCCGAACCACATGGTCATGTACAGTCACAGGAACAAACCTTGCTGCAGTACCAAAATTTCTGTATGACTCAACTTTTCATCACTGGAATGTATTGCCTGATATCACAATTTAAAGGATCAGAGATTTATTTAGGCTCACAGTTTCAGAGTATTCAGTCCATACTTGGCTTGCTCTGAGGCAGAAATGATGTAGTACAAGAGTCCAGCGGAGGCAAGCTGCTTACCCATGGCAGCCAAGAACAGGAGCTGGAAAACAGTGCCATAGAGGAAAGGGCCAGAGATCAGATGTAGTACCCAAGATCACACCTCCATGATCCACCCAGATACAACCGAAATGTGTGCTTCACTGATCCCCTGTGGGCTGTAATGCCAATCAAGTTGACAATCTAATTTAACTCTCACACCAACTTTCCACAATTTTTTTCCCACAGTTCTTTTGTGTGTATGTGGTGCTGAGGATGGAACCAGGGCTGCGTGCATGCTAGGCAAGTGCTATACCACTGAGCCACACCCTCAGCTCCCCAAATGTCTTTTACAGTGTTTCCACCAGCCCAGTCTTCTGTGTCCATACTTTGCATTAGATTGCTGTGCCTCTTTGTCTCCTAGTCCTGACCAAAACCTCACTTTATAAATTTTAAGTAAAATGGTATCTTTTTTTTTTTTAAAGTAATAGTATCTTAATGTGTTTCTTGGGCTGTCCTTGCACTCTTATGTCAACTTCCTGGGTAGCTGGGGCTATAGCACATAATGTTGTGCCAAGCCTTATTTTTTTTTAATTGTTTATGTTATGTTATGTTATGTTATGTTGCGTTGTCAGGCTGGCTTTGAATTCACTGTGTAGTCCAGGCTGGCCTCAAACTCAAGATGGTCCTCCTGCCTCCACCTCCTGAGTACTGGAATTATACGCCCGCACCACCACACCTGGCTCCTTTTTTTTTCTTTTTATTTTTTTTGGTACCAGGGTTGGAACTCACAACCTTGTGCTTGCCAGGCAGGCACTTACACCACTGAGCTAAATCCCTGGCTTTTTTTTTCTTTTAACAATACTGATTTTTGTTTGAAGAGTCACTTTCTGGTGTTACCTTCTGGTTCTCAGTGGTATATTTTCACTTATTCCTTTATCCCCTTTCCCTCTACTTTTTTTTTAGGCAGGGTCTCGCTGTGTAGTTCAGGCTGGCCTTTAACTCACTATGTACCCTAGGCTAACCTTCAGCAGTCCTTTTGACTAAGTCTCCTGAGTGCAGGGATTACAGATGTGCAGCACCATGCCTGGCTCCTTTATTCCTTATATTTCCTGTAAGCTGGAAGCTAAGTTTAGAGACTCCATGAGTCTCAGGTTAGGCTGTTCTGTCAAGAATGTGCCTTGGGTGATGTGTGCTGGATCCTGTAGTGTTCACGTCAGGCAGCCTGTCATGTCAGGCACTTACTGGGAGTAAGGCCACATTTGATCACATCCTCAGAGAAGTGTCTTCCAGATTTGTCCACTTTTGTTTGTTTAAAGACTTTTCTTTATTGCCACGTATAGTGGTGCTTGCCTGTAATCTCAGCTATTCAGGAGGCTGAGGTAAGGTCTCGAAGTTGGATGACAGCTTAGGCAATTTAGTGAGGCCCTGTCTCAAAATAAAAATATAAAAAGGGCTAGGGCTGTAGCTCAGTGGTTAGAGTACCCCTGGGTTCAATCTCCAATACTGGAAAGGAGAAAGAAACGGAGGAGCGGGGGAGGGAGGAAGAGGAGGAAGAAGAAAAAGATTCCTCTCTTGCTCTTTTGACCTTGTTTTTGAAGTATTCATAGCCATAGCCTTGGGGCTGGGGATGTAGCTCAGTGGTGCAGCACATAACATGCTCCAGGCTTGAGTTTGATTCCCTAGCACCAGGGTAAAAAATAAAGATTCGGGCCCAGGATTTGACCTTTTCTGTGTGGAACAACAGGCAAGCTGAGATGGGATTAAAAGGGAAGAACTCCTGAAACCTAGAAGGTGCTCTGATGGGATTAATTATGGTTATTGGCTAGAGGTTACCCAACTGGAACTCTGAGACTTGAGCACCAACTGGAGATAATTACACTGCGACAGTGCAGTTTGTTCATCCTGTAAGTTCCTGCCTTCTCCCAGGCACCACTGTAGGCCCAAAGAGTGAAAGATAAATTCAGGCAGTTCCTGGGCTTCTGGGTCACCTCCGGTTGGATAAACATGGAAACGAGTACCAGGCATGTGATGCTGTTAGTGCTGTCGCTGTGGTGACTGATTTCTGAGCCAAGCCTTGGACCACGTGGTCCAACAAGTATGCTTAGGTTTATTGTGGTGACAGCAGCACAAAATGTTGACAGTGAGGACTGTTCCTCCAAAGCAGGGCTGGCGGTTGCCATGGCCGTCATGGAAATGTGTACTGCATGCTAGGAAGGCCTGAGGAGGTGGCAGTCTGATCTCCCCAGGGCAGCGGAAATGTTGGGGAGAGACAGAAAGGCTATGGGGACAAGGCCGTGGGATGCAGGGCCATCAAGGCTCAGGGAGGTGGGATGCTGTTTGCCCAGGTTGGAGAACAAGACCCTGGAGAGAGCTCCCAGCCTGGCCAGCCTGCTTCAGGCTCCTGTGTGCTTTGTTATAAGGGTGGCAAGAAGAGCAGTGTGTGTTGGGTGGGGCTGCCTGCCAGTGTTTGTTCCTAGGAGTTGATGTGACTAGCAGAGGGACAATGAGGACAGAGGTCCCCAGGTCTTTTGGAGGCCCCTGTGTGGCCCATACTTCTTTGATCAAAGTATTGGGGAGCAAGAGGTTGGGTTCCAGGGGTGGAAAGCTCAGTTTGGGACTTAGCACCAGAGTGCCCTGCAGACTGGCTCCTAGCACTGAGGAATTTTGGGAAAAGACTTGGGTTTTAGGGAGTTCTGCAGAGGATGCAAGGGTGAAAGAAGGCAGAACATGAGTTGTGACTTAAGTGCTGCTGGCTCACCAGAATCCTTTCTGGATGGTCACATTTGCTGTGAGGAGCTCACAGCCCCCTCTGTCTCACACCTGCCTTGTGCAGCAGTGCCTGCCTGGACTGGGCTGAGTTGACTTGGCAGCTTGTGTGGGTGTGGTCTTTCCCTGGAGCCTGTGCCTGTGGTTGGGGCAGTGGCAAGGAAGTGGCCAGGATGCGAAGAACCCACAGCACAGGTAGCTGCTGCCCTCCCAGACTGTGGGGAGGAAATTCAGATGGCAGAAGCCAGTGTGACTGTGCTCCTCACACATCTTGGAAACCCAATACCGTGGGCTCCTCCTTCACTCTGCGCAGCCATAGCACCGACTATGGAGAGTTGCATTATAACAAAGGATAAAGAAAGTCCTTCCTGATGCTGGGTCCTGAAAGAATGCCAGTTAGGGAATGGGAGGGATTTGATGTGTCGGACACAGTCCCAAGCCCTTGTGTCGCTCTGGCACAGGCTGCATTCAAGCCCACTTTGCTTGTCCCAGCCTGTGTCGCTGACCCAGTGTGTTCTTGCACGTGTCTGCTGCCCACCTGCCTAGCCACCCAGGTGTGTGGACCACCCAAGCGGCGACTGTGTCTGTGGCTTCGTGGAACACACTGCTGGTTGGCAGCCACTGGTTGTCCTGTTGCCTGGCAGGGCTGGTGTGTGGACTTGAAGCTTCTCGGGAGGACTCAGTGCAGCAGTGGCAGCCAGTGACAGGAGAGATGGGGAGGGTAGGCCACAGCTCCACCTTCTGGTTTGACTTGTGCATTCCAAGACAGGATTAAAAAATAGCTCAGGAATTTGTATTTGGGTCAGTCTGATCACTTTAGTGTCTGTCCTGACTGCTAACTTCACCAAGGTCCTTTTCTAAGATGGAAGAGTGAGGAACTTTCCACTGCTTGTCTTGTTACTCAGGAAAGAGACACCAAATAAATGCCACTTGTGGTCAGGCCTGGGGGCACACGCCTGTAATCCCAGCACTTGGGAGGCTGAGGCAGGAGGATCATTGCGAGTTTGAGACCAGCCTGAGCTACAAAGTGAGCTCAAGGCCATCCTGAACTGCATAGTGAGACCCTGTCTCAAAAACACAAACAAAAAAAGCCACTTGTGTTCCTAACAGGAGGGACCAAGATGGCACAGGTGTTGACACTGGGCTTTCTAAAATGCTTTAACCACTGTGCTTTCCCACCAGAGCACCTGTGAGCTCTCCACAGTGGGACCAGCAGCCACAAGTCCTGGGAAAGCAGCTTCTAGGACCTATCTTCCATAGATTCCTGACATGCTGGGGCCTGTTCCATGCCAGGCACTGTGCTGGTGGCTGGTGGTACAGGAAGGGATAAGGATGCCATCCCTGCATGGTGGCACAACCTATAATCTCAGTACTCAGGAGGCTGAGGCAGGAGGAGTGCTGTGGGGCCAGCCTGAGCTACATAGTGAGTTCTAGGCCAACCTGAATGAGGTACATAATGAGACCCTGTGTCAAAAAAACAAAACAAAACAAAACAAAACAAACTCCCAAAGCCTTACTGATAAGGTGGAGTCACCACTGACAGGCCCAGGCTGATTCCCACTCAGACCCATTTTATTCACCCTACAGAAGAGTGATTAGTTGTTTTCATTGTGTTTTTTTCCTCCAGGCAGAGTGTTCTTTTTTTCCCCTCTCTCTTAATTTTATAAGGAAAAGAGGTTTATTTTGACTTTTTTGGTTCTGGAGGTACAGGGTTATGGGCTGTGTCTGATAATGACCTTCTTGCTGGTGGAGCCCCAAAGGGGTACAGGGCATCATGTGTAAAAACAAGCAGCATGTGTGTGTGCGCATGTGTATGTCTGTGTTACGTCCCTGCAGTACCTAATCCCCCATCTTGCTGCCTTCTGTGTTCCCTGCCTAATCCTCAAAGCCATCCTAGTGTGGGACTTGTGACAGGATCTGAATGTGTGCTACTATAGAGGAGGGCTCAGGAACATTGGACTGCAGCTGTGGGGTCAGGGACGGGTACTTTGGGGTCCTGAGAGACGTACAGGATGTGTCCAGAGGCTAAGAATGACCACCTTTCTAGGGAAAGGAGTGATGGCAGGGGTGTGGAGACTCAGCAGTAGTATAGCCAGGAGCTCTGAAAAGAACTGCCCCATGGAGCTCTGGCAGCACAAAGATCAAAGACTTGATGTCCCCACCCAACCTGTTTAGTTGAACTCACCTGCTTCAGCCCTGCTGTGGAGGGGAGGGAGGCTGGCGCCTTTTCCTGAGCATGCTCGCTGTGGGAGCCCTCCCTGTCCTTACAGTGTCAGCAGTGCCGGTCTGGGGGATGCTCCTGGGTTGACTCCAGGGATCAGCAGCCAGAGACTTTCCCTGTAGGTCGTGCAAGACCAGAAGCCTGCTCAGGGAGTACTGGAGGAGCTGGGGTCTGCTCGGCATAGTGCCAACCCCACCAGCTGTCCAGATTCTGTGGGTGGGGGTTACCACCTGAGGCCCGAGAGCGGAGAGTGACAAGACCTTCATGGGGTCTGGGAGCTGTAATTTGGCTGCTATGGAAGGAAGCCTGGGTTGAGTCAAGGCTGCTGGGAATGACCTATGGACACGGGTGGTGGTGCCGCTGTGGCATGGCAGGAACAGATGTAGTGGAGACTTAGTGCCCAGGGTACCCTCCAAGCCTGGAATCAAGGTTCTGTTGCTTGGATGCCTTGGCTGTGCCCTCAAACCCTGCCCCCCCAAGCCTGACTGTTTCCTCTGTAGGCTATGGGAGGACAGTGACAGTGACACTGCAGAGCCTCTAAGTGCAGGCCTGTCCTCTGCCATTGCAGGCTTGCAATGCCTCCTGGCTGGAGGCACCTCACCTGACACTTGGCACTGCCTCCCTTGGGCACTGCCTTGGGGAGCAGGGTCTCTCTTGGCATGGCTTCTCTGTCCTCTTAGAATGCAGCAGGCACTGGGACCTGTGGTGAGGGTCCTGTCACTAAGCCTTCCGTGCAGTCCCATGACACCATTCTCCACCTAGCAGCTGGAGTGGTATTTTAAGTGTCCCTGTTATCAGAGCTGGGGATGGAGCCCACGGCCTTGGGTATGTTAAACATGTGCTCTACCCTTGAGCTTCACCCCAGCCCCTGGAGTGTTGTCTCTACCTGGCCTCACAACAATCCTACCTCAGCCTCCCACGTGCTTTGATTACAGGCATGCACCACCATGCCCGGCTACTTGGTATATATGAAAAACACTACTAGCCACAAAATTATAATAGCTCAAGAAATAGTGTCCCATGGCCACATTTATCCATGCCAGCACTGCATGTTAGTTTCATCATTTGACCCTGCAGCACCTTTATTTACAGATGAGAATGGAAACAGGTTGTAGTTCAGAGACACAAAACAGGTAAGTGACAGGGTCATCATCCCAGGTCCGCTGGGCCAGGGGGTCTACAATGCCCTTTCCTTCCCCTTTCTCTAATTCAGGGACAGGATGGGAGTGTCACCTGTCAGGGAAGCATCTCCTTTCCCAAAACACCTCCTCCCTAATGCCCACAGTACCCCAAGGGTTTGGCTTAGAGTCTTTGGTCTAGTTATTTTGTTGGTTTTCCATTTCATTGTACTTTATTTTTAGGTTTTTTTTTTATTGTATATATTTTCAGTTGTCACACTATGATTGTACATGTTTATGGGATACTGTATGAATTTAAATACATGTTCAATGTGTCAATTATCTGTCGCCTTGGACATTTTCATTTCTTTGAGTTGGGAACATTCAAAATACTTCTATAATAATGGTTCATTTTTGGTTTTTTTTTTTTTTTTGGTACTGGGAATTGAACTCAGGACCTTGTGCTTGCCAGGCAGGCGCTTATTCCACTGAGCTACATCCCTGGCCCCTTCAAAATACTTCTGGAAGCAATTTGGAACTTTTTTCAGTTGGGGTTGTTAAGCACAGTTCCCCTCCTGTGCTGGAGTACATTATACGTTGTTGCTCCTGTCTACCTGCAGTGGTGACCGTCCTCTTCTGTCCTTCCCTCTCGCCCTGCCTAAGCTCTGGTTTTGCTAACCACTTAGTGCCTTGCAGTTCTGTTCATCCACAGTACTGCTTTTTTAATATTTTGTTTATTTAGCTGGGTGCGGTGGTGCACACCTGTAATCCCAGCACTTGGGAGGCTGAGGCAAGAAGATCACTTGAGCTTGAGGCCAACTTGGGCTGCAAACTAAGTTGTAGGACAGCCTGAACTGCATAGTGAAACTCTGTCTCAAAAATGAAAAAAAAATTTTTGTCCATTTATTTTTGAGAGGGTCTCACTGTGTTGTCCTGGGCTCAAATGATCCTCCTGCCTCAGCTGTCTGTATAGCTGGGGTTACAGGTGTATGCTTTGAGACAGACTTAGCCCTGTGCATGGTTTAAAGAGTCATTTGATTCTAGAAGGATTGTTAAGAGTTCTGAGGATACCCTTTCCCCACCTCCAGGATACCACTTCCAGTTCTGTTTGTTGATAGGCTTTTCTGCTTATATTGATTTTTTAATCCTCTCCAGGTATAGGAGGACATGCAGCCCCTAATGAGACCTTCCCCAGACCCCTGGCACAGCCTTACACACAAGAGCTGCTCTATGGTGCTGCTCGATTTGAGGTGCCACTTTCAGCAGGCAAAATTAGGGAGAGTTTAATTTTTCTGTTCACCCTGTTTAATTTCTACTTCCTATCAAAAAAGTGGGCGCCAATAACTCAGCCATCAAGACATTTACAGATGTTTCCTACTGGCCTCAGAGGCTTGTCTGCATCACATGCTTCATAGACTTTGATTTTTCAAACAAGTTCTATTTTCATTTTTCTGAAGTTCATGGCATAATCCATGAACTTGCTTCGAAAGATGAAGGTGTAAGGAACTTTCACAAGGACAGCCCCTTATCCTTGTATTGCATCCTCCCAGTAGAGTGGGTGGCTGATGTGGATTGAGTCAGGATTCAGTCCCTTGCAGCCTTATTTTCAAACTATCTCCTGACTTTGGTCACTTCTCTATACCTTTACTGCCAGCACCCTGGTCTTACCATTCTCTCAGGCCTGGATGCTGACGACAGATCTGCTCTTTTTGCGCTTGCTCTCTTTGTATCGCCTCATCCTCTGCCATCCTCAGTGCAGCTGTCAGAGGCATCCTGTTCAAAGAGACGTGAGGGGCCTAAGACTCCCCGAGCCTCTGCCTCTCCTACTTCCCTGGTTCTCTGTCATCTGTGCTCGTGCCCCTTTCTCTGTCGCAGATACTCTCTTTGCTCTGCTCCC
>RJWT010054742.1:0-10249 GCA_004365215.1 Cuniculus paca
ATTGCTTTGTTTTTTTGTTTTTTGTTCTTTTTTTTGTTCTTTTTTTAACACTGTATCAAAGTCATGTTCCATGTTCATTGCTTTGTTTTGATTGACTTTACT
The DNA here is from genome assembly GCA_004365215.1 of Cuniculus paca. Taxonomy (NCBI): domain Eukaryota; kingdom Metazoa; phylum Chordata; class Mammalia; order Rodentia; family Cuniculidae; genus Cuniculus; species Cuniculus paca. The sequence continues at coordinate 103 of RJWT010054742.1, forward strand.
GTGTTTTGTTTTGTTTGGTTGTATTCTTTTCAAAATAAAAATAAAAAAAAATAAAAGAAAATAGAGCTATCTCTTGGAGCTGGAAGCCAAGAGAGACTTGTCACAATACTTGATGCTTCATCTGAAGCATAAACAGTGAATATGTGTATGAAGAGAGTCAAGTGAACAAATAATGCATAGGAAAGTCATGAGCAGAAGGTTGGAGGCAAGGGAAAATACAACCATTTGGAAGAACAGAAAAGTTTGTCATAAAGCAGAGAGTTGGTGGAGGGTTAATTCTGGGGAAATAAGCAACTGAGTCATAAAGAGTAGGCTGAGATTCTGGGGGAAATGGGAAGCTATTGAAAGATATTTTAAAATGCCATAAGTGTGTTGTGTTTTATAAAAATTTTCTGAACACACAGTGGGGAAAGTATTGGAGAAGACCAGGAAAAGACCCTTAACCTAGAAAAAATGATGAACAGGGTAACCGCAAAAAAGATGCAAAAAATGAGTGGATTTAAGAGCTACTTAGAAGTTCAAAAAGACCAGACTTGATTGGGTACACTAGGAGAATCATTAAGTGCTCAGACTTCTTAGATTCAAATCCTGGCTCTTCCACAAATGGGAAAAGTAACTTCAATTTCCCTTCTGTACTTTAGTTTCCCATTTGGTAGAGTAGGAACAAAAATGGCACCTACTCTTGGATTGTTATGTAAGAGAAATGAGGTAATTCACAAAACACTTTAGACAGTATTTTGTGGGAAAGATTCATGGGAAAGATTCAAAACATGCTAGCCAGGCATGGTGGCTCATTCCTGTAATTCCAGCACTCTGGCAGGCTGAGCCAGGACAATACAAAGTTCAAGCCCAGTTCGAGCAACATAGCAATACACTGCCTCAAATTTAAAAATATAAAAGGACTGGGGATATAGCTTAGTACAAAGATCCTCAGTTTAATCCCTAGAACCACCCCTCCCAGAAAAAAACATATTGGTTTTATTGGATGTAGCAGCTCAAAACTAGAAACAACACAATTGTTCATCAGCTATAGAAGATGTAGGAGGAAAGGGAAGGAAATAGTCAAGGATCTCACAAAGGATGCAGTCTTGGATAAACGGATGCAGGAGAATAACTGTACCAGATAACCAGTTTACTGTTTGTCAGTTCCAAATCTATCCTTCATATTTGCAGACTGCGGGGAAAGAGAATAAGAAGTCATCACAGAGCAAGCCCTCCCTGCAAATTGGTGCCATGCACGGGCTGCTGCAGGGAGAGCCAGATGCCAGCCCCTTCCTGTACATGGGCTGGGAAACAAGAATAGCCAACACCCCCAGCCCACCCCCTGCCATAAGCCACCAGCTGATCTGGAGAAACACAGTCTGTGATGATGGCTATTGAGGTAGAATACAACTTAATGCTTGTAATGTTTAGGGTTTCACTGACTGCAGGTCTAAAGTCTGTGGTCTGATCATCTATTCAGAAGATAACAATACACAGTATAGCATCTAGTGGGGATCTCCTTCTGAGGGCAGTGGCCATCGTTGATTCCCTGTTATCTTGTTTCGAAGTCCTGTATCATTTTCATTGTTTTGTTGGGTTGGGTTTTGTTGTTTTGTTTTGTTTGATTTTATTGTATCTGATGGAATGGGCAGCTATTTCAAAGAAAGATATATTATGGTAGTCATTTTGGATTTACTATTATCTTGTTTTGAAGTCCTTTACTGTATTCATTATTTTGTTTTTATTGGTTCTATTCTGCTCTATTGGATTTTTACTATGTCTGAAGGTATCTGCAGCTATTTTGAAGACAGCAGGAGGCATTATGGTAACCATTGTTGATTTCCTATTGTTTTGAAGTCCTGTGTCACTTAAATTAGTTTGTTTTGATTGGTTTTGTTGTTTTGTTTGGTTTGGTTTTATTCTATTTAAAATAAAAATAAATTTTAAAAAAATCTCTCCTTCAGTGTGTGCTTTGAGATAATAGAGATAGGCACAGTAAGAATATCTCCTCTGTGGCAAACGAAAACTTAAACTTCGTCAGTAAAAGGCACTGGAGGGGGACTGCAGCAGGAGGAGGCTTCTACTGGTTCAAGTGTTCTTCTGCTTGCTTCTTTGTGGTCCTATACATGGCAGGCACCAATGCTTGTGGGGGACATCAATGGTACTCACTGGAAGATTCCCAGGAGCCTCCAGATACTCCAGGAGTTTCCTGCCCAGTCTTTCATCCGCACCCTAGAAGGTGTCTGCTGCTTGTGACTGTGGATAAGTTCTAACCTAGAGCATCCGAGAGCAATTTGCTCTCTCCTTAAATATTCTGCCTCATCTCTAGTGTATTCTTTACTCCTTTAAAGATAACCTATTGCCATAATTAGTTATTTACATTAATCCTTCCTTGATCAAATTTCTATATCACTGTCTCTTCATTGGTCCCTGACTGATACAATACTATTTATTGAAATAAGAAACATAAGAAGAAAAGTAGATATTCAAAAGATAAATTTCATTTGGATATAATGAACTTATGGAAATGCTTATGGGAATCAAAACAACACTTTCTGACAGGACACTGAGTATTTGGGGACCTAAAACTCAAACATGTCCAAGCTAAACAGAGGGACTTAGAATATAAGTTCTAAGGCTTCTGAATTTTTAGCAAATGAAACATACATCCAAATGCCACAACTCAGAAAGATAGTGTGCGTGTCTGTTTATATGCTTAGGTGTCATCAAGAAGCCCAAAACCAATTAGTCTATGTGTGTGCATGTGGAAGCACATTTCACCAAAAGATTGATGGTTATTTCACACTGTGTATGTTAGGCAATTTTGTTCTATATCTGTTAATGTTTTCAAAGCTAAACGAAGATATGCTTGGAAAGAGCCAAGCCCTATATTAATGAAGTCATTATGATCGCACTCCAAACTTGGAAGACAAACCTGGTAGAGGCAGGAGCGCAATTAGTCATATGGATTAAGCTGGATTTTGACTAGAATCAGAAAAACTCTTATAGACATGCCAAGAGTTTCAGTGCTAAGTGGCACACTGAAACTGTTGAATTACTTAAGTTCCATGTTACTTGAAAAGGATAACTACATACAAACAAAATTTTGAAAGAGACCTAAACTGACATCTTCTGCTATTTTTCAGGGTGTGAACTTGATCAACAAAATTTTCCCCTTGTTTACCCATTTCTCAAAAGTTTGGATCTACTGACCACAAAAAAAGGCAGTTCTATCAGCAGTTTGCATAAGAACAATTTGGAAGAGAAGTATATTAAATCCTCAGGGAAATTAAATCCAAATAATCCAATAACAGCATTACAAAATTAACACTAGACTATGAATTAAATTAATTGCCTCCTACTGTGGGGATTCTTGGCTACCACGGACCAAAACAAATGAAGCCAATGAAGTCAGCTGCCTTAGGAGAGGTCACGGGCAAGTGTGATTTTAAAGCATCCCGAGAGTTCCTCCACTGTTTTTCAACTTTCTGACTGATCTTAGAGATCTTCAACCCAGAGAATGGTCTTTACTTTTGCCATCTCACCTCTTGAATTATGTAAAGGTGGTTAGTGAGAAAGATTAGAGGTGCATGATTCTTAATACCACAGAGCAATAGTCTGACATTCTGTTAATTCCCCTCCAAGTGTTAGGGCACATAAGTAGCACATAAGAAGTGTTGGAGATCCATGTAAAGGTGTTTTTCTCCTGAGAGGGTTAAGGGGACTAGTGGGACCAAGGGGTGTTTTTCTGGACCCCAGGCAGTCTAGTGATAAGTCAGGGCTTTAAGAATACCAGTCAACTGCTCTGAAAGAGCCTGGCTATGGCACGTCAGTAAATACACATTTGTTTCTATAAATTCTCTTTAATGCCACAATGTCAGTATGTCTGTGGCGAAGCAGATTACCTAAATAATATGGGCACTGGGAGCAACAAAATTAGCATGTGTGTTATTCACCCAGCCTTTGCTGGAGTTCTTAAGGACTTTGGGCAGGAAGGTAGGATATGGTAAATTGATAGAAATAAAACCCGGGTGATTCATGCAGATTTACCAAATAAGGCCCATGGGGCAAATCCAAAGGATTTGACTGCTTCCAGCTTCTCCTGAGTCGGCCAGTTTGTCAAAATGCCTATTGCATGTTTGCTCTTCTGTTCAGTCTTCACATTACAGCTGACATTTACTCCTGAAGCTTTTTAATAACCAAACAGTATTTCACAAAAAATTAATATGCGGCATTTTATTGGGGTATTGTATGACTTATAATCCTTTTCACATTCTTAATTTTGTTTGACATTTTGAAAATAGTATGCCTAATTCTTTTGTGTGAACTTTAAAAACCGTAGCTAGCTTGTATGAATCCTGTCTTCTTCCTTCCCTCAAAAACCAGTGGAAATAATAAAACAAAAAGCTTTTTGTTTAAGCTCAGAGAAATAAAGCATTCTGTTTGGAATCTTAATTACTCTTGCCTCAACCTTACCTAATTAGAAGAGCTTTCATAATGAGAGAAATTATTTTTAAAGTTAATGAATTTACAAACACAAATACACATTCCTTACATGCAAATTTTAGTTATATACTCTAATTAATATTAGTGCTTAAAATGTGTGGGGTTGATTTCATTGTTACTGGAAACTTTTTTTGTTTTTGGACAGTATAAAAGTACCCTGATTTCCCTTCCTGAAAGACACTGGGCTCCATGTATTAACTTAATTTTAGATTAGGACAAAATGGAAATTATTTCATCAAAAAGGTTCATCTTATTGACTTTAGCCATTTCAGTCTTGTTAACATCAAATCTGTTTTGTGCAGATGAATTAACAATAGGACATCTTCACAGCAAAGAAAATTATGACAAATGTTCCAAGGTAAGTTTTTAAATTTAATAAAACCAGCATTATATATGTAACATGTGTCCGGAACCTGATCATTTTTGAAGAACAAGGAACAAGTTGTTCTGTGTTTGCTTTTCTATTTTTGGTTTTTGTTTTGTTTTTGTTGTCCTTAAGCTTCAGTTTCCTATCACAGTATAGTGGTATATTGACTTATATTACCTACCACAACGGCACATAGCCTGGCCTCTCAAATGACAAGAGTCTGCTACTTAGACTGTTATACTTACCAAGCATAAAGCACATTAATATATTTCAATTGACTCAACTGCATATTTGTAATAAATAGTAATAAATAGTAGTCATACTGTTTGTAATAAACAGTCATATTTATAATAGAAGTCATATTTGTAATAATAGTAGTCAAAATAAGATGTAGATACATTGTGGCTGGATATTTGAATTGTCTTAAAGTATAAATGACCACAGCATTTACATTCTCTACTTAGCAGTTACAAGCTGGTAAGTTTATGGTAACTCTTTGTCTAAGTTAAATGTTTATCTGTTCCTAGTGATGGAACTGCATGTTGTTTTTATTTGGTTCACTATGTTTTAATAACTTTTCCAAGTTTGCCAGAATGAGTATGTATTACCCATTTTACTCAGGTCACAATCAGAAAACAATCATTTAAAAATCTTTATAAGAGGCTGGGGATATAGTTCAGCAGCACCGCACCTGCCTGGCAAGCATGAGGTTCCGTGTTCAATTCCTGGTACCAAAAAAAAAAATCTTTATGAGGAAAAACTTTTATAGCAAAACTAACTGTATATTTAGTATATTTTAAATGGTTCCTATAAGGTTGGTGTGTTCGTGCTGCAGTAATCCACAAACCAATCAGTTCTTTACTAAAACTGTAATTTATATTCTAATAAAATCAAATTGGTTTCTTGAGACATTTTTAGGGTGGAATGCTAAATATGAAGGGGCAAAAAAGAAATTCGCTGGAACCTCCTACGGCTATCTCCCAAAATCTGGCTAGTATCTCTATTTTCATTTTATCATGTACCATTTGGCCTTTAAGGGGAGGAGGAGCATGCAAAATATGGAAAGGAAAAATGGGAGGTTTCTTTAAAGCCAACATATAAAAATATATATAATATTTCATAAACAACATGAATCAAGAAACCGAAAGAGAATAACTGCAGTAAAATAAACTTTTGCCTCATTTCAATACCTCATTATATTCCTGCTGCTCAAACATATTGCTATATTTACTGCATATATTTTATTAATATTTTATAGTTATCTTACAATAGTCTAGGGACAGAGAAACTAGATTGCTTTAAGAAGCTTAATACAAATTATTTATTAAAAAGTCTTGCACATAAGGACACAAACTTTGTTTATAGCTTTAACAATTCTGCAGAATAAAATCTGGGTTTAAGTTAATGCGGGGTTTAAATCTATGGCTTATAACAACAATAAGTTATTTTACTGGTCATTTCTAATTATAGTCTAGAGGAACCCCAAAAGGAGAAAAGGAAAGAAGTTTCAGTTTTCAAGAATTAAAAGATTGGGGACCAAAAAACGTCATTAAGATGAGTACGCCTGCAGTCAATAAAATGCCACACTCTGCAGCCAACTTGCCACTGAGATTCGGGAGGACCATGAAAGAAGAAAGAAGCCCCGGGGGTTCACTCAACCTGCCTCTGAGATTTGGAAGACATACGGAGCCGGGCATCTCCAGACATGTTCCTAACCTTCCCCAGAGGTTTGGGAGAACGACGATGGCCAAAAGTGCCTCTAAGACGCTGAGCAATTTGCTTAGACGATCCATGCATTCACTGCCTGCCAATGAGTTGCTTCACTGCATGTCCTGCCAGAGCCAAGAAATCTAGAAGCCTGATAAAAACAACCAAGGTAAATACTTGAGAACTAATCAAAGTGCACGGGCTGTGACATAGAGCTGGTCCAGAAACCTAAAAAAAGGACTACAGCTTTTTTCAAAATAAGTTTCTTCAGAGGAGAAAGGTGAAGACAGGAACATAATTGCCTGTAAACTAGTAACTGTGAAGCCCAGGTACTACAAGCATGGCTACAGGCGCATAATAATGATATGACTTCCGGAAGCTCCCCCCCGCCCCCTGCTGGGCGCCAGCCTTATTACTCCATAAGCCACACAGTACATCTACTTCCATGCAGTGACAACACAGAATTTAAGCTGGTGACATGTTATCTGACATTTGACCTGTCTAACAGTAAAAAGACTCACACGAGAGGGTTGTCCTCGAATCCAAAGGACACCATCTCCATTACCCAGACCTCAAATGCAGATTCATTTTTTCCTTCTCAAAGTTTTTTTTTTTTCTGGATCTCACTTTATAAATAAAGTAATAATCATTATACTAACAAGTATTTATTATGCATTATATGTAAATCAGAGTGTAAGTTACAACAAAAGATTTTTTAATTAATGTTATCTTCCAGTACAAAATACATGTTTTTAAAAAACACTTTTTATACAAAGTAAAATGCAATGCTTTTATTAAAGAGGGAAGAAAACAAGGTAACAAACTGTGTCACCTCACCAGAGAGACCACCTCAGAGCACTTGTGGTTGATTTTTTTTTCTCAATGATATTTATCCCCATCTAATTTATTATATGTTCAAGGTCAATCATTTTCAATAGATTGAGTATTATAAATTCTATAATTTTTGCCTACTGCCATATCCCCAGTGCGTAGGTCCGTGTCTGCCATGAAGTAAGCCATTAGTATTTGACAAAATGAAATTATATCAAACACAAAGAAGGTCCTACAGAGGAAGCGAGGTACATTTCCTGAGTCATACATGGAAGGAAAGCTGTACTTTACACACTCAGAAACTGGTGGGAGAAGAGAGGTCCTTTTTAGGCAAAAAGAGGCATGTGAGTAATGGCACTAAAGCAAGGTAAGCCAGAAAGCCAAGGTTCAGTTTGACAAGAACAAAAAAAAGTATGTGAAGAGGAGAGGACTGAAGACAAGATGGGCAGAGAAAGAGTAGAGTACAGACATGCATGGCCTAGACAATGACATGGGGTGTTATTCATCAGGAGATGGAAAATCTCTATCATTTTTGTGAAGGTCCTGGGATATTACACAGAGATAGAATTGGGCAACTAACCAATTGGGAGTGGGGTGGGAGTGAGGAAGAGGTGAATCAGTGGTAAGTTTTTAAACCTGATGCCCATCATTAATTCAGCATCGCATCAGCATCACATTCATCTCAAGTGCAACACAATTCAACTAAAGTACAGTTAGGTGTTAGACCCCTGGGTCGTAGTTTTACATGCTTTTGCACACTGGTGTTCTGATGGATGAGAACATTTTGTTCTGCTTACATTTTAGGAGACAGGTGTTTGAGAAAATGGATGATGCAGAAGTGAAACAAGAAAAATAAAAAGTCTGAAGCCTGCCTCTAAAGACGATATGAAACTGTGGCCTGTAAATTACAGATAGCTCTATGGTGAAGACAAGAAACAATGGCAGGACTCTTGATGGATTATGTATCACTGATCACAATTTTTCCTTGTCAGTTCAAATTATATAAAACAATCTAAAGAATATTTGAAGTTTGAAGTTAAAATAATTTTTGTTTGAATAAAAAGAACATTGTGAATACTTAAGACGTCTCTGGCCGTGGATTTAGCTCAGTGGCATGAGCGCCTGCCTGGCAAGTGCAAGGTTGTGAGTCCCCAGTACCAAAAAAAAAAAAAAAAAAAAAAAAAAGAATTTAGTAAACTTAAGATGTCTCTGGTAATGGGGGGAGAGAGAGAGAGAAGGATAGAGGCAGAGGCAGAGGCTGAAGCCACATTGCTACCTTACGTAAAGTCATGGACACAGTTACACTTAATTAAAAAATTAAATAGATGAGTAACCAGACAAATATGATGAAAATTAAATAAATTTGCAGAATACCATGGTTGACAAGTAAGTAAACAAAGATAACAAATAACTTACAAACATGTTTTAAACACCAACTTTTTTCAATTTCATTGTTAGATTTTCAGTTTATGAGTCTATCATAGATTGAAATTTAAAACCTGATATCTCTATGTGTAATATTACAAATAAAGGAAACTCTTAGATTTTAAGGAAATAAAAGAAGAAAAGCAACAATTAAAAGCAACTATTCTAGTCTTCTCTATCTACATCCAGAAGTTCACTTCTAATGTGCCTCTTTTTCCTTTATTTAACATTTCAGGTTTTTGATTTGCAGAAAAAGAAAAAAATCTGACCACTCTTCAACAATTTGTAATTCAGTACACCACATTACAAATGCATACTGATTTGACTTTAGTTCTAAGTATATGAGGTCTTCAATCAGATATAAGTGGTTTATTGAAGTCTCAACTCCACAGGGGCACACAGGAAATGGTTTTCTTTTCTACCCTTGTGCCCTCCACTGGGCCATGTGACTCTCCCACTCCTGCTGGGTAGAGATCCCTTAATGACACCCTGGGCAGATTCTAAAACTTCCTCAGTCATGTCTTGATATTAAAAAACTCCGTCAAGGCTAGTTGAAGAAGCCAACCTCATCTCCAAGGCAAAGTATCCCCTCTTCCATCATTGACTGGACTGGGGACTGGGAGGATCTGAAGCAGGAAGAGAGCAAACTTTGCTCTTTCTCTCCGCCTCCCCTTTTTCACCCCAGGGGTCGAGTGGTAGGAGAGCACATGGTAAGCCTCTGGAAACCAATCTCTGCTCCTGTCTTCTCCAAGATACTTGAATGGGTAAGAGAGATGGGGATGCAGTCTCAAAAGTAGTTGTCTCATTGTTTCTATATAAAATTGCTACCTCTACAAATGAGTCCTTTAGGAAGCATTTAGAGGGGCCTTTACTAACCTGGAGGACCTGTATTCCCTCTACTTGATGTTACTTGACCTCTTTCCTTTACCCTCATCTCATCTACACTACCCATAGCTAGAGAGAAAGGCTTCAAGCAGGACAGCTTCCTTCCCATGAGCCACTTGATGCATAGGAAACATAGACTTCCTGGCCTTTCACACAACAGGAAGGGCTACAGGCTGCCTTCAGACTTCCTCACCACTGCCCTCCTCATTTGCCTCCAGCCCTCTTTGTTCCTGCTTAGAAAGGCTAGGAATGATCAATCTACTGCCTGAGCAAATAGCCAGTCAGAAATACTGTGCTTATGTGACCTTACCCTCTGTGATTGGTATATTAGTCTATTTTGTGTTGTTGTAACAAAATACCTGAGGCTGGATACTTTATGAAGAAAAAAAAGGCTCATTTAGTTCACAGTTTTGGAGATCCAGGAGCATAGTACTGTCATCTCCA
>RJWT010054743.1:0-10247 GCA_004365215.1 Cuniculus paca
GGGGAGCTTTAAAGAATCCCTAATGCCCAGGTCGTACTCCATACAAATTAAACCAGAGTCACTGGGGTAGCGTCCAGGCATCATTAATTTTTAAGTTACCCTGGTGACCACGATATGCAGCTAAGACTCAGAGCAAGTGGTTTACTCAGAGCTTCTCAAAGTGTGAGCCCCAGACCAGCACCACCTGGGAATTGTTGGAAATGCAAATTCTAGGGTCCTGCCCCAGAGGTAATGGATCAGAACCTCTAGGGGCGCTCTTTACCCACAACATGGCACTGGGTTTTTATCAGCACTCTAGGATTCTGATACATGATTAGATTGGAGAACTCTGAACTATATTTTTCTCTCAGGGCTGTAATTTAGGCATTTTAAAATGTACTTTTTCTGGTCACTGCTTTTAAAAAACCTTTTATTCTTGCAATTAATATCATGATTCAAATTTCCATCACAGAATTTTCTGTGTGTGCCAGAGTGAGTACAGATTCTACACCAACTTTATCTCCTCCTACTCAAGCTGAGAGTGAATTCATTTTTAAAAGTGTCTAAAATATTCCACTATGTTTTTCCACAGATTGTGTTTACTTCATTTTTAATGGTGGAACTAAATGGAATAAAAGGGGAGATGCTGAACATGTAGAACTTCTAAACAGAAACTTAAGTGTAACACTGGTACACACAAACACACATGCACGCACATCATTCTACTGGGTAAGACTTGGCTGCCTCTAGTAGCATTCTAGAAAGTCTGAAACAGGAGAGAGTGAATTTTAATCCCAGTTTCCCCTCCCTAGCCTACAAAACAAACTACAGCATCAGGATTTCAAGAAATCTTATGAGGCTGAACAGTTACCATGGAATATTATATCTACTCTCTTTGTAATATGCTCATATTTACTACTTTTTAAATTCTTTAGTTTTACTAGTACGTGTTTGCAATGCATAACAATGACATTCGTTATGAAGAGTTGGTAATATGCACAACATCACAATCCTTTTTTTCCCTTCCTATTGAACCCCCCTTTAAAAAATTGTTTTTTCCACCATTGGACTCATTCATTTTTTTAAGTCCTTGTCAAATTAATTACCATAAACATAGATTAACAGCCAGACTAGCATGTCAAAAGACATGCAGACTCACGAGTTTAAATATTGCATGGCTTCTCTTAAATGAGAAATCCAATATATAAATAAAGTGCAAAATAAAAGACAGATAATAGCAAAAAAGAAAGAAGAAAAGTTATTGTAGTCCAGCATGGACAATGTATCAAAAAATATTGCTTAAAAGCCAGGCCTCGTGGCACACATCTGTAATCCCAGCATTTGGGGAGGCTGAGACAGGAGGATCATTGAGAGTTTGAGACCAGCCTGGGCTACAAAGTGAACTCAAAGCCAGCCTGAATGGCATAGCAAAACCCTGTCTCAAAAAGGCAAGGGCTGGGTATTTAGCTCAGTGGCCTAAGCACCTGCCTGGCAAACATGAAGTTGTGAGTTCAATCCCTGGTGCTGGGAAAAAAAAAAGTATACCTCATTCCAGTATAATTTATTTAGTGTAGTTGTTTTATGTGTATTATATGTTTTTGGTCATATTTACTATTTTTAAATTAAGATATGATTAGCAACTGCTATGAATTATGTTTAGATGTCCCCCCAAAGCCTCAGGCAGTCATAAGTGAGGCTTTTTCAGAAGTGACTGGATCTAGAGTGTGTGATTGATTAATCCTGCAATGCTAGCATTAAAGGTGCTCAGATTAAGGGTGGGTGATTACTAAATCAGTCCATTTATTGGTTTGGTATCACCCTAATCCTGATAGCCTGGATGCAATATAAGAGAAAATAAGAGACTTGACTTGTCCATTGATTGCTTGCTTTTGCTGTCTTCTGCCTGCCATGAAATGTTTTCTGCTTTGCAGTGCCCCCCTGCCAAACTGGCCTGCCTCAGAGCTAGCTGATTATAAACTAAACCCTCTACAAATTGTGAGCTACATAAATGTTTTCTCCTTTAACTTTGGGTGTTGGATGTTTTCGTTTCAGCAATGAAAAAAGTAACTAAGATAGGATTTGAGACCAGAAGTGGGCTTGTGGCTGTGACTATACTTGACCATGTGGTTTAGCAGCCTCTGGAACTGGCTCATGGGAAGAGGAAGAGTTAGGAAAGGTTTAGAGGTGTTGGCTTAAAAAGTAGCTGGAATGTCTGAGGCTGTACTTGATGGGAGATTCTAGTCAAAGTGTCAGAAGACAAGAATTCTGATAGAAATTCTGTTGGTAAAGACTAGGCTCAGAAGGTTTCTGCTGGGAAGAAGGACTGTGTTGGCTGTTGATATCCAGACAATGCATGCAGAAAGTATGTCTGCATTTTGCTCATGTCCAGAGACTGCCTGAGACTGAAATTAAGGGCAGAATACTAATTAATCTGGCAGAAGAAATTTCAATGCAGTCTAACGTTGAGACAGTGGCATGGCTACTGTTGGGAGCTTTTAGCCAGATTTATGCTGAGAATCAAGACAAAAAGGCTCAGCAGAATGATTCAAAACATTGTGAGTTTGGCCAGAAAGAAAGTACTAGTAAAGTTGTGGACTGCAAAGATAGAGCAGAGGAGATCTTGACTGCTGACAAGGAATAGAATAGAAAATATGGCCTGAGGGGCATTATAAGAAACAGCAAGACTCCACCCGTTGCAGCCTCAAAATTGCAAAAGTGAAAGATTTTGCTTTGAGAATAAAGCCCCAGAGCACCATGTTCCAGAATGGTGACAGCCTACAGAAGTTTTTCCTCCAGATTTGGTTCATAAGCACTCAACCACTACCACCAAGAGAAGGAAGCCTGGTTACTGCTCCCACTGGCAACGGATAATGGCATCTTCCACGTGGCACTAGTTTTAGATGCATGCAGAATGCAAGAGTTGTGGGATCAGAAAAACTTCCACCCAGATCTCAGCAAAAGGCCTGAGAGGTCAAGCAGTGTGCCCCTGGGAGGGCACTCTGCAAAACTGTGAGCGTGAAGCCAAAGGTGCAGTAAAGACATTGGAAGTTTGGAGAAGCCAGGAGCTTGGATTGTCTGAGGAAAACTGCAAGGAGGGAGCAGAGTCAGCCCCAGAGAGAAGCCATGGGTGCTATAACCACCAGCAGTGCCATAGAGGCAGAGCCACCCAAGCCCTTTGGAATGCCACAGATCGCACAGGATTCTGTAAGTGGAAATGTGGGGTTTAATGTTTTCTCTGCTGTATTTTGGTCTTGCTTTGGTCCCATGCCTTTGTATTCCCTGGTTTGTTACTTTTGGAATGGAAATGTCTATCTTGTGCCATTGAATGTTGAAAGCTTTTAACTTATTTTTACAGCAGCTCACAGCTAAGAGTTTCCCCTAAATCCTAAAGGAGACTCTGGACTTGGATTTTTCAGCAATGCTGAATATATTAGAACTTTTGCAACTCTTGGAGATGGACTAAATATCCCTCTTGAATAAAGGGATAACATGAGTCTTTGGGAGGCCAGGGGCAGAATGTTATGGTTTATGTTTAGAGTCCCCCTAAGCCTCATGTGGTCATAGGTGGGGCTTTTTCAGAGGTGACTAGATCTAGAGTGTGTGATTCATGGTGCAATGCTAGGATTAAGGGTGGGTGATTAATAAATCAGTCCACTTATTGGTTTGGCATGCTCTAATCCCACTAGTTTGGATACAAAATAATGCACAGAAAGAGGCTTGTCTTGTCCCTTGCTTGCTTGATTTGCTGTCTTCAGCCTACCATGAACTGTTTTCTGCTTTGCAACACCCCTCTGCCAAGCCACCCTGCCTTGGAGTCAGTCGATTATGGACCAAAACCTCTACAAACTGTGAGATAAATAAACCTTTTACCCTTTAACTTTGAGTGTCAAGGATTTTGTCCCAGCAACAAGAAAAGTAACTAAGATAGTAGCCAATACCATCCCGAGAAGGGCCCATTAAAAGACTAACAGGCAAAGAGAAGCTGGGAAATGTGGACACCCCATCTTGTGCACTGGAAGAGCAAAAATATAGAGGAGGTTGTAGGAGTTTAGAAATGAAGAAAGCAAAATATGGGGACTTAGAAGTGGTGGCTGATAATTATAACCACAGCTAACATTAACTAAACCCTTGTAACTTTCCAGGCCCTAGACAAGGGGCTCTACCCGATTTTATTCAGAAATAATCATGAGCCCCGTATGACAGGTGAAATCTGAAACAATGTAAAATCAGGTGAATGTGGAGATTTATGAGGCAATCTCAGTACCAGCTCCCATAACTAGAAACTCTGAAGTCCTGTTCACTTCTACTGTAAAGATATAATCATGCTTGCTGCCAAGTTTAGGGTGGATACAACAGCAAGGCACACATTATACTTCAAATGGGCACACAGAAAAATAATTGCAGTATCTCATGATCAGTGTTTTCCCTAATGACACCTCTGTGGGAGTTGTGACTGACAGGAGACTCTAAGCCCTTACCCCACTGATCAGGGAGAGGAAAGAGAATTTCAGGCCATGAGAACAGCCTACATGGATATCTAGAGACCTGAAAACATGGTCCTTTAGTAAAATGCTAAGGACCAGTGCAGCTGGAACACAGCCCGAAGCCTTTTCTAAGTTATCTTAGGAATTTTTATTTTACCTGACCACTGAGGAGTCACTGAAGTGTTTTAAATAGGAAAAAGTCTTGATCAGATTTGAGTTTTAGAAAGACTGTCCTGGCTGCAGCCTGGGAAATGAATTATGTTTGAGTGGTGGTTGACTGTGAACAAATATGTACAGGTGCTTACTCTGAGTGCCAGTTTAAGATCTGTGGTAAACTAGTCAGCCAGTATGTGCTCTCCTGGGACTCAGGTTCTAGAGGGGTCAGGAGAATAGGTTAGTCACTAAGTACACAGAAGCTTAGGTAACCTTCATGGGAAGAAGAGGGGTCATTGATCTGTTTCTCAAACTATCTAGAGTGAAGGATTAAGTCTTCTCCCAATTCATCTGAGACCCAAATGTGATCCTACTGGGCATGATTAGTGCACCTGCATTTGACAACATCTGAATTGGCCTCAAGTCTACTGATCATGTGTGTATGTGTGTATGCATGCTGCAGGAATGTCAAATTGCCATGAAAGTTTCTAAATGCTTACTTTTTATTATTATCAAGTAGAGCATATTGCAGTGATTTTCCTTGAGATGAAAACAAACCTAGAGAAAGGCTGAGTTTTTGAGATACTGATAAGAGAGGCAGCTGGTGGGATATAAAGATGTCTGAGCAGGTAGGTGTGTAGGTTTGCATTTTAATCCACAAACTCCCTTGAGGGAAGCAATATGCATTGTCATTCAGTCAGTTCCTTCAGACTAAATTCTGATTCTAATTCACTATCCAAGCATCTTAGATCAACTCAAATAGATGATAAAGCCAATTTAGACTAACTCACAGTGGGAAAAATAATATTGCAGAGTTATACACTGGACCACTGGCTGAGTGAGAGTATGATGGGGAAGGTGAGTGGGTGGAACAGATCTAGAAGTGTCATGATTCCTGCTGTTCTCAGCATGGTGGATGGAGGGGCCCCTGCTAGTAGCAAACTACATTGGCCCAAGAGGCCTTCACCCTCCAGTATGAGGTTCATGGTCTCAAATTCTGAACAGTAATCCTTATTCCACCAGCTGCGGCTTCCCAGGAAGCAGATGCAGACCCTGACTTTTTCATGTCAGGAAGCCAGCAGTGGAGAGGTTGTCTTGGAAGTATTCCTCTTGCAGCCAAGTTCCTGGGCACAGGGGTTAGCTCCAGGTGCATCTCTTGGCCTCCTGTCCTGGGCAGCACCTTGGCTCTGCAGGTGTCCCAGAGAATCTTTGAACAGAGGCGACTTAGAGGCCTTGCACCCCAACAGAACTCTTCCAACAAAGATGGCTTCTGAAGGAGAGAATCATGAAACTTTTGGCCTTGAACTCTGTGTCTGTTGCAAAGATGAGTTCCCAGACACTTGGCACTCTAGGCCTTACCCTCTCCCTTGCCTCTCCTCATCCCTCTCCTCTTCTACCCCATCCTTGGAGGCTCTCAGGGAGTCAATCCAAGCTGTAGCCACTCCTTAGAACTTTCTCTATGGGGAAGATCATTTGACAAAGGGCCTCACCAGCATCTCAAATGCAGTCATGGACTGAGATGTGCTGAGGAGGTAGAAAAAAGACTGCCCTATCAGCAGGCCATTCTACTTGCACTATACATTAAATTGGTACTCTTATAAATCAAATGATCTTGGAAAGCACAATTATAATATACAGATGGCTCTTACTTACGATGGTTCTACTCAATGATGTTCAACCTTAGCTATATTGCAAAAGTGACACACCCGATGGAAACTACTTGGAGCACCCATGGAACCATTTGTTTCTCGCTTTCAGGACAATAGCTAATTAACTGCAGAAGATATTTTCACGCTTTATAAAATAGGCTTTTCATTAGATGGTTTTGTCCTGTAGTAGGCGAATGTAAGTGTTCTGTGCGTGTTTAAAGAAGGCCAGACTAAGCAAGGATTTTTGGTGGGTCAGGTGTACTAAATACGTCATTTCCTTAGATTATATTCAACTTACAGTGGGTTTATAGGGACATAACCCTATAATAAGTCAAAGCACATCTGTATCACATTGGTGTATGTTTAAAAAGACAAATTAGCTAAATATAAACATTTTAAATAATGTAATTTCCATTCATTTTAAAAAATGAATTGAAAACCTTAAGTAAGAGAACTCATTTAATACATTCTTTCTGAGACATTTTGCTTCTCCCTCACCATTTACTCCTTAGGAAGCTATCTGTTCATTTCTTTGTTTAAAAAGAAATAGGAAAAACAAAGAAAATCAAGCCAAATTTATAAAAAGGAACAATTTGACCAGCAGGGGGCAGCAAGAGACAAAGGATAAAATGCTCCATTTCACTTCCCCAGCCCCCAACTTTGCCAGAAATTCTGGTTTAGACAGATTCAAAGTGGGAAAAGGTAATGGAGGAGCAGAGCTGGAATCCAAACCAGAGAACTCAAATTCATAAAGTTAAATGGATGCAGAACTTTCCAGAACAAGATTCACTGAAGACAAAAGACAGCCTTTTTTTTTTTTTTTTTAATTCTTTGGAAGAAAGCAGCTCAGAGGAATTTTTATAAAGTCTGGCTCTCTCTGGTGACGTCTACTGACTTGGTAACATGAATTTTATTTGGAAACTATCCCATACATACGATAAAAGAATATAGTTCCCTTTGAATAAAATCCTACAATCTATATATACTATGAATTGGTCACAGGCTTCACACAAGTCAAGGGACCTGGGCAGCCAAAGGTCTGGCTTCCAGCACTGGGAATCTCAGGACTCACTTCTTCAGGGAAGAAGAAATGTGAAATGCTGAAAAGTGAGGTGAGTGGTTTCAGACTAAATCTCTCACTTCCTCGTGAATCTGTGAAGGGGTAAATTGTGGATCCTGGTACAAAGAAACTTGGACCCAAAGGAAGAATGTAGGGAAACAGGAAAAAGAAAGATGGGAGGATTCTGCTCAAGAAATGTTTAGTTAGGGTCTTAGACTGGAATGGTGGAATTAAAAGCCCTACTGACAATGGCATGTAGGACCCAGGCTTATGTCCACTTTAGAGACTATCAGTTTCCTGAGGCTACTCTGACAAGGTATCTGAGTTGCTAAGAACAATAGAAACTCATTGGCCTGCAGTTAGAGGTTAGAGGTCCACGTTCATGCTGAAGGCTCTAGAAAATGCTCTTTTCCTTTCCTCTTTCTAGATTCTGCTGGTGTCTGGTTTCCTCAGAGTTTTTGTCTTATTGCTGCTTTGCTGTAAATACTGCCTCCACCTCCTGTGGATTTTTTAAATCTATGTCTGAGACTCTTTCCTTTCCCTTGTAATGACACCATTCCCTGGATTTAAGACATCCCCCCCCCCGCGCCAAAATCTAGTATGATCTGATTTTAACTATTTACGCTTTCAAAAATCCTTCCTGGAAAGGAGGAAAGAAGGAAGCGAAAAGGAAAAAGACATAAATTTGTGTATATATATATATATATATATATATATATATATATATGATAGCGAAAATGACTATACTCCTAATTGTATTAGTTCTTGGAAAAGAACAGTTAATACTCATATGATCAGATCAATTTTACATGTCTATATCTGGTAATCTGAGCAACCCTTTTGAAGGTAACAATATGCAATATTACAACCATTGTTAAATTCCTATCATCTTGTTTTGTAAACCTCTACTGTTATTGTTTTGGGTTTGTTGTTGTTGTTTGTTTGTCTCTTTTGCTGTTTGTTTTTATTTTCTGTGTCTTTTATTCTTTTTAAAAAAATGATCATCTTGAGGCTTTTATAGGTAAATGGATGCGACTTGAGACCATACTCATAAGTGAAATAAACCAAACCCACATGTGTAAACACCGCATTGTCTCCCTAGTGTAAGAAACTGAAAGACTCAATAAGATACAAAATTCCCGATAAATATGAAAAAAAGGTTCTGAAGTCCAATAGTGCTTTTATTCTTTGATTTGATTGGTTTAAGTCCCTTTCCTACAATTTGATTGCAATATGTGAGAAAATAGGAGCAGCTCTTTTGGAAAATGGGACACTACGGTAGCCATCACTGGTTTCTTGTTGGCCAACGTGATCGCCTGTAGTGCTCTTTTGTTTTATCTGGTTATGTATTGCTTTGTTTTGTTTGAGTTTATTGTCTGTAAATGTATGAACAACCATTTGGAGGAAAGCAAGAGACACTGGGGTAACCATAGTTAATCTCCTGTTGTTATGTTTTGAAGACCTGTGTAGCTTTCTGTGTTCTGTTTTGAAATGCTGTATTGTGTTTGACTCTATTCTGTTTTCTTTTTTTGTTTGTTTGTTTTGTTTTGTTTTGTTTTGTTTTCTTCTATTCTCTTTAAAAATTAAAAAAAAAAAAGACCCTTCCTGAGATTCTGGAAGGATGTGAATTTTGTGGGGAGCCTGGAGGTGATTAAGTATGCTATTCAACCCATACAAGATGTGGGTAGTTGTCATATTGTGGCGAGAAAACTAGACAGTGATGCACTATGCTTCCTCCTGTCATTTGGCTCCCTAAGCCCTGTCTTTCTCATCTGTGAAGTGGTAACAGTAAACCTTATGAGTATTGTGAGGCAGATCAGAGAGTACATACTTGATGCAGTTGATACCCAGCAGTGTCCAGTGGAAAGGCAGATTGAGCTGCAGTGGGGCTCGATGGAGAGCCCTTTCCCATCCTCATTGTGGTCCAGGAAGTTTCTATTTGTAATCCCATGGAAATGTCATTGGAATTCTAGCAAGTTAATTCCAATCTACCACTTCTAGTGCAACCCACAGTGAGAATAAAGACACCAAGGCATATTTATAGTAATGAGGAGTCAAGGGGTCCTAAGTCTGGCCTGGATGAACGTTCATTGGAATAAAGGCCTTGAACCAGGGCTTAACTCATATTTTATTAATTCGTGAAGAAGCAAGCGGCTTGAGGATAAGTGACAGTGAGAATGGTGGAAAATACATGAATGCAGTGAGCTGGGCTAGCTAGGAGACATGAAAGCCACTCTGCAATATGCAGAAAGAAGGATATGCAGGAATAGATTAGAAGATACACCCCCAAATACAAACACACTCAGCCACCTTATCTTTGACAAAGGGGCCAAACATGTTCACTGGAAGAAAGATAGCCTCTTTAATAAATGGTGCTGGAAAAACTGGCTTTCCATATGCCGAAAACTAAAAATAGACCCAAGCCTATCACCATACACCAAACTAAAGTCAAAATGGTTCAAAGATCTAAACATTAAAACAGAAACACTAAATCTGCTGGAAAACAAAGTAGGTAGAACTCTTGAAAACATAGGAGTAGGTGGAGAATTCATGAACAAAAGTCAAACTGCACGGGAAACCCTTCCCAGAATCAACAACTGGGATCTTGTCTTGTTAAAAAGTTTTTACATGTCAAAAGAAATCTCCAACAGAGTGAAAAGAAAACCCACAAATTGGGAAAAAATTTTAGTCAACTGCCCTTCAGACAAAGGTCTTCTATCTACAACATATAAAGAATTAAAAAATATGAGGCCTTCGAAATTCAAAGACCCAATCCAGAAATGGGCATCTGAGATGAAAACACACTTCTCAGCTGAGCAAATACGAATGGCAAATAAATACATGAAAAAATGTTCAGGATCATTGCTCATTAGAGAAATGCAAATTAAAACAACTCTGAGATTTCATCTCACTCCAGAAAGA
>RJWT010054744.1:0-10247 GCA_004365215.1 Cuniculus paca
CTGTTTCAGAAGGTTAAGTGGAGGCTGAGGGCTTGAGCAGCCTATTTCAAGGCCTAGGTCACAGATGAGGGAAGGGATATCAGAGCCACAGGAAGAATCTATATGGTCTCCTGTCTCCTCGCAGAACTTAGCAGGAAGTCTTGGCAGGAGGAGCAAACACTCTCTGAAGGGAAGAACAGGCAAGGAATTGAGGGATGAAGGCTGATCGACTAAGCACCAAGAGGGAAAATGAGTGTGCACACACTTTCCAACAGGGACCAGCCATGCTGAGAGGAGTTACGTGTACGGCCGTGAAAGTATCTGACGTTTCATGATATGAGCCCAGAGAAAGCCTGTCTTAGGTAGGCGTTCAATAAATGCTTTGAATCTGAGTCAGAAAAGAACACAGACTGGAGGATGGGGCCAACAGCAGAGGTAACACAGAGGATTCATCAGTATCCTCAAGTCTCTCCCAGTGACACTCAGCCAAGCAGGAGAAGAGGGCATTTGGAAGACAGGAATGTGACACATCCCAGGACCTGTTGTGTCGACTTCCTGAATGCCCTCTGGGACTCCTGGGTGCAAAGGCAAAGGACAGATCATAGAACACTGCCACTGACAAACCAGGTAGTCTGGGCCCTTACCTGACAGAAGGCTTCTTTTCCGACAGGCTGCCCTCGGGGAGATGTGGGGGAGAGTGTCAAAGGTGGGGCCTGGGGGATTGGTCCCTCTGCCCCCTGGCTGGAGACCACCTCCTTTTCGGGGCACTTGCTCAATGGTTGCTCAAGGGTGCCATCCAGGAGCTGGGGCAGGGGGTCTTCCTCAATAGAGATGATCCTGCGAAGTACCCGTCGGAGTGAACCCCCAGCCCCTGGCTCGACGGCTGCAGGCTCCTCTTCTGCGAGGGTGTAAGCACTCAGGCCGAGGGAGCTCTTCCTTCGCGGAATGCTAAACACATCTTCCTCCTCCTCAGACTGGCTGTCAGGATGGGGAAGAAACACAAGTTGGGGGAATATCCTACATTATAGAATATCTTTTCTGACAGATGTCTGAAGAGCACGAGGCATTTGAAGGAGAGAAAGAAAAACAACAGATCCAACATTCTTCAGCTCATTCATTCTAACATTAAGTGCCTGCTGATGAGAATGAAGATGAGATGAGGATGAAAGATTGTGACCAGGATTGACTGAAGGCAAAGTCATGAACAGATGGGCACAGGGTCTGTCCACATACATGCCGGGCTTAGTGGGGATCTGTTATAGTTTGGACCCAAAATATTCCCCTAAAGACTCATACATTGAAGGCTTGATCCCCAAAGTAGCAGTCTTCAGATTTGGGTTCTGGAGAGGGGATTGGATCAGAAAGGTGTCAACCTCATCAATGCAGTCATCCAGTGAAGAGTTCACAGCTGAGTTGGGTGTTGGGCAGCATGGTCTCAGAGGAAGCAGGCCCCTGGACAAAGGCTCTATCTTGTGCCCAGCCCCTTCCTCCCTGGCTTTTTCCCTCTGTCTTCTGACTGCCACGAGGGGAACAGCTCTCCTTCACCACATCATTCTACCACGATGCTTCTGCCTTGGAGTCAACTGACCATGGACTGAAACCTAGGAAACTGTGAGTCAAAATAAATCTTTCTTCCTTGAAGTTATTTTTCTCGGGTATTTTGTCGCAGCAATGGAAAACTGGCTAACATAAGGTCTAAAAGCATTAATGATGAAAATAGACACATTTTTACAAATTTGGAGAGTGCTATGAAGGAGAAGTAAAGGTAGTGAAGAGAGGAAGTAAAACCCCTGACTGGCAATCAGGTAGCCTGCTCTGCTTCCAGGACCAGCCCTTATAAACTGTTCCTCCTTGGGTAGGACACTTCCACTCTGCAAGCCTCAGTTTCCTCACTGAGGAAACTGAAATGAAAGGTGCAGAAAGCACAAAGGTGGCCCATCTGCTCTGCCTATTCACAGCTGCAATAACCCACAGTTGTAGGCATGTTCACCCAGCGCTCTCCACAGTTTGGGGTGCCGTGGCTCGGGGTGGGGGGTGTACCCTCTCACTGCGGGTGTCTGCTCCTCAGAAGCAGTCGCCCCTTGAGCAAGGGAGTGCTTAGGGCCATAAAGAATATCCATCCATCTCTCCTTCTTTCTGTCCCTGGAAGTATACTCATTTCCTGACCCATTTGAGCAGAAACAGCAAAGAAGAGAAATAGGAGAAGGAAACAAAACAAAACAAAACAAAACAAAACAAAACAAAACAAAACAAAACAAAACACAGGTCCCTGGGATGCACACTAGGCAGAGGTGGTATTTTCAGGAAGTTTGGAGAGCAAAGGCCTCACTGACCCTCCTGAGTAAGGGAGCTCCTTCTAGGTCTTTGTGAAACAAAGTATAGCTGAGAATTCTGAAAGGGAACGGAAGTCTGGCAGGCAGGACTTTATGTCCAAGTTGAATCAATCTCTCTCTCTCTCTCTCTGTCTCTGACTGTCTCTCTCTCTCTTTGTCTCTCTCTTTTCTCTCTGTCTTACACGGATTACAAAAGCAAATGCAACAAAGTAGTGAGGTAACAGGGCAAAGGAAATAAGAAATTTAGTGAAGAACATAGAATATGCAGAACACAGAAACACCGTTTATTTTACACCCTGGCTTATAGCATTTATTGCTCCTAAGGACTGACAGTAAGAAGGAAAAAAAAAAAACTGCAAACACCACAATTCTAAGGTTAATTGTAATTCAGAAAGATCAATTAAGACGCAGAGTTTGCTCATAACAATGGTAAATTCATTTGGATCCTTTGATAGAAAATAGGGAATCTATAGCAAACCAAACACCTTTCCCTTTACTTATAAAAATCACAGTTTTACATAAAACACAGCTGGTTTCTTTCCAGCAGCTTCCTGTCTACACTCTCTAGCCTGGTAACCATGGCGTGATGTGTACTTACTCCCACCCATTTTTACTCTGCTTGCCCAGGCAAGGGGGATATTTGCGTGCAACACGAGCTGCATGCATACACAGCATGTTTTTCCAAAGGTTTTGCAACCAGAAACAAAATAACCACTTGCAAAAGCTCTAAAAGGAAACGTTTCTTGGAAAGGGCTTTTTATTTGGGAAATTCTTAGGCACTGTTGACATTCTATAATACCCTCCTCACCTAGCGTGACTAAGTTTATTTTTGGTTTTGCCACCAAATGCTCTCTGGCATCAGTAGAGAGAGCATCCACTTTTGCCAAGCCTGTATTGGGATTTGGAGTTAATGATTTGTTGCTTACTGGATTATTGTATTTCCTCTGCTCAAGAGATAGGTCTATTTCACTCACTCATTCCAGGTACCCAGCACATAGACCAGGACCTCACACAGCCTCAATATTAAATGAGCATTTAATAATAGATACTAACAGTGAAAACCATGCCCAATTCATCTTTCAAGTCTTTGTAAAATTCAAAAGAATACCTGGCACAGAGTAGGTAAGTACCTGCTGAATCAATCAACGGATAAATTCAGTGTCATGGAACCAACAGGTCAACTAACACTGCAGAAATTTGGCTCCCAAATTGCATCTCATTATTCAGCTATTTAGAGATGGAATTTATGATGATTGGACCCAAAGATTTTTCATGATGAGTTGATTTATGTCCCCAGAGTTATTTTCTTCTGCTTCTCCCTGGGTCTGATTCTTCAGGGCCTCCACCTCTATGTGACCATCATGTGGGCAGAGAATATGCCAAACAGGATGGGGCAGGGGGTCCATTGTCTATGCATGAGCAACAAGCCAACACTGGGTTCCTGAACTCAATCAAGTACTATCCAACAGCAGCAAACATGTTGTATTTGAGCTACTTAAATATGAATCTGTGAAACAATCTGTAAAGCACAATCCCCAATCTTGTCTATAAAAAAATCCATCCAGTAAGACCCCATATATTTCTTTAATTAACCTTCATAGCTAAGAACCTGTTATGGTTGATACATTGTGTCAACTTGAGAAGTTTAGAAGTTTAACTGAGAGACTCAGCAGGGAGCCAGGGTTCTTACTTGGTAAATATCCTCATCCTGTGCAAAGGAGGGCAAGGACATTTTGTGAGTGTTACACCCACACTGAAGGTGGCGGCCAGGGTGTGGGGTGGGGGGTGTGGCCTATGTACAATATAAGGCTAGAGAAGAGGCTTGCCTTTTGCTCTTTTGCTCTGGCTGCTGCCTTGAAGTGTTGCCCCAGAGCCATGCCACCCTGCCTTGGAGCCAGCAGATTATGGACAGCAATCACCAAGAACTGTAAGCTAAATAAACCTTTTCTTCCCTAATTTTGGGTGTCAGGTGTTTGTCTCAGCAACGAAAGTAACCCAGACAGAAAGTCATGTTACTAAAAAAGCCAGGCACATCTATTCTGCTCAGCAGACAACAGAATTATCCAGCCCCACCTCTGTCTCTCTTTCAGGGACCCCTCATCCTCCTTTTGCTCTGCACACCCATAGCACCCTTAGGTCCCTCTCTGTAGCACATACTAGAATAGGCAGGCTCAAAAGACAATGGCGTTTCCTGAAGATTTCCTCTGCATAGTCCCCCTCCAGCATTTATATCACAGCAGGGAGGGTCACGTCCTCCAAGCTTCCAAGGCAGTGAGAGCAGCTGACCTCAGAAGTTCCCTCCAATGCCAAACCTCAAGGCCCAATCTTCACTGAGTGTGACCAGAGCCAACACCCAAGCAGATGAATGAGTGATGAACAGTGATGACTTACCTTCTAAGAATCCCTCCACTGTCCATGTATTTGCCGATCACAGAGCCAGATCTCTGCTTCCAGCTTGCCTTGGAAGCAGCTGTGTTTGCCTTGGCTGCCTTATCTTTCTGCAGAAACATAGAATGCCCTCAGATGCATGCCTGAGAATTGGTCCTAATGTCTGAGCAGAAAAGGGCTCAGCATTCCTGCTTCTGGGAGGAAAGCTATATCAAGACTCTGAAGTAAGCCAGCAGGGTGCTGGTCTCCCTATTACCACTCACCCACTCTCCTCTTTGGGTATCATCCCAATTCCTCCATCTCCTTTCTAATAACTAATCCAAGGAACAAAATACCCAGTAGTGAGCCTGGGTCTGCCATGTTATTCTTCTTAGTGGTACTGATAGTTCAGTTTGCAAGAGGACAAAGAGGAGATAGCTGATTCATGCATAAGAAAAATATTATCATTAAAAGCTTCTGCACATTTGAAATCACACTTGTCTGTGAGGCTCGAATCTCACTTTATTTCCAAATCCCTGGACACAGTAAGAAAAGAAGCAGCCCAGAAGGCCAAGTAAACCAGTGCCTTGTCTACCTCCTATGCTTCTGCAAGCTTTTCAGACCTTTGGGGAAGTAGACTTGGTGTAGATAAATGGCTCCAACATCTGTAGAGTGGAGCCTTACAACTCCTCTATCAAGGCTCCCTAACAGATGCCCTCCAGGAGAGCAGAGGGAGTCAGATCACAGGAAGAATCTCTCACTGATCACCCAGCCATAGTTCTCCATGATCCTTAATGAGGGGAGGAGGAGTTGCAGCACTCCCAGGGCCTTTAAAAGTGTGGCTTTAATGATTCTAGATGAATCTTTAATTATATTCTATATCAACAGGACTTTATCCCTCTTTCTTCAGTCCCCGCTGGGGTTCTTCACTTTATCTCTCTTTCAAAGCAGAATGAGTTTGGCAGGTGAAAGGAAGTAGGGTGAAGGGATTAGAATGACATTTGGTTGGAAGCTAAAAAAAAAAATCCAGGGTTACGTCTAAAACAATTATAACCATTATCATCATCAAACAAATGTGTAGGCTTAAGTCTTGCTCAGATGGTGCATATAGTTAGGCAGCAGAAACGTTAGTCATTGGTGATATCGAAGACAGGGACAGGTCTCCCAGGTACTGGTGGTTTAAACCAGGTCAGGCCAAGACAGGGCAACCTAGCTGCCTTATGCCAGGCACATTTAGGCTACCATTCAGACAAGGGTGCAGTACACATCACTCTCTTCACAACAGCGTTTCTCTCAAATCCCTATAACATGGGGACAAGGATCTCCTTTCCTCATGTGACAGCAGGGATCATGGTCCCAAGTGATGAATGACATGCCCAGGGATACACCCACAGCTCATAGTGTGATAACCCTATAATTAGGAAGCCACACCAATCCATCCTGCCCCCATATTTCTTTCTTCAGACCACCCAGTTGGTCTTGGTAAAGAGGAAGATGAGCAGAAAAGTGTAGAGTCCTAGATTTTATTCACCATGGCCCACATTGAAGACATCTAAATAAATAAAGCCTTTCCAGCTACTTGGAGAAGTAAATAGTAATGGTGCTAGGGTACAGAAGAGGAGAAGTTCCTATAAAGTAGAAAAAAATTTATATAAAATCAGCTATGTAAACAGCTACAGATGCATTTTAAATTTGTTTCTTGATTAAATATTAAACGAAAAGAAAACTAAGCATTTTGGTTTAAAAGTTACAGTGGCATTTCAACTTCACTATCTCATAGATGGGACTGTCGTCTCTGTAGCCAAGAAAGGCACAGCCCTCTCAAAGGTATTCCTCCCGCTATGCCCAGAGGAAAGTGTGTTACTTCATGGAAACCCACTCATGTCACAACCTGCCAGGCCACTTGGCTTTTCTATCATTTGCCAAACATCCGGCACCATCATCCTGTGCCCACATCAAGATCCAACACATCCCAAGTGTCAGGACAATCTTGGGTCAGCGCTGACACAGATCTGGCTGCCCTTGGATCACTGTCCTTGTCTCCCAACTCCCCTACCCCAAAGGGAGCACCAATCACCGACCTGATAGCTTATGTCCCGTTCATCCCGGAGGTGTTTGTTCCTCTCCCTGTGGATAGGAAGGGGGAAGCTATTCAAGCACAAGTCCACAGATCCAGCAGTCGGTATTTTACTGGTCAAATGGGTGCAGGGCCAGGCCTAGTGTGGAAGGCCCCAAAAGCATGTGGAATCTCTTCCCTTAAGGAAGTGATTAACCACAGATGGCAGTTTGTAAATCAACTGAGAGGCAGGAGGGTAGGACTGAATGGTCTATGGACACCTGGAGTCCCACAGGATCATGCATGGCACTCATCACTAGGGGTCGCGCTCGCCTTCACCAGGCTTGCTGTGAAGCCCCTCTCTGCCTAAGCGTCCCTCCAAGCATGCATGCAGGCGCCATTCAAAGGCCTCCTGAGTACTTGCCAGGCTCGTGGGGGTGCACGTATGAACAAAATATGACGTCCTTGCCTCAGGAGACCTGGATGTTAGCAGGGGGACCATTGCCTCAGAAAACATAAAGCAGGAACGTGGAAGAAGAGACCCAGAGGGTTGCACGCTACTTCCATTAGCATGAGCAGGGAAGGCCTTGCTGATGAGGCCGCATCTGAGTAGACTGAAGAAGGAGGAAACAGTTAGGCAGGTATCTGAGGGAAAGCAGTCCAGGCAGAGAAGAGAGCAAGGCAAGGATTAGACTGCAACATACCTGGTGTGCCTGAGAAATAGGAGGTGTCGGGTACTCAAAGGGAGAAGAATTCAGAGGTCAAAGAAAATAAGGCTGGATGGTGGGTGAGGACCTTTCTATTTGCCGCCTCCTGGATCACCAGAAGAAAGTTGATTTTCATTCCAAATGAGATATGAAATCGTGGGGTGGGGAGGAGTGGACGGTGGAGGGTGTCACGGTCTGATTCTGGCTTTGAAAGGGTCCCCCTGGGTGCTGCACTAAGAAGTAACTTTGGGGATAAGAGTGGGGCCCTGAGAGTGGACTGACAGCTTTAGTGAGGTGGAGGTCATGGGTGAGTGGACAGGAACTGTGGAGAAAGGACATGGAGACAGTGATGGTAAATGACCCTTTTGGAAATTTTGTTGCCAAGGGATGGAAGAAATGCAGAGCAGCGGGATGCAGGAGTGAAGACAACAGGGGTCAGGTATGAAATGCTACCATTTATTTGTGGGTGCCTCTAATAGAGAGGGAATGGACAGTGGAGGAGTGAGAACAGATGCTAGAGTGACCCTTCAGCAGCCAAGAGGACAGACCAATGCCAGAGCTGGGCACAGGGGTGACGTGGGGTGGCCTTTGCTACCTCACTGTAGCGTGGAAGGCAGTGACTTAGCCCAGGTGGGAACAGGGCAAACTCCCATGTACAGCTTCCAGTGGGAGTCTCAGTAGGAGGGCAGAAAGGGGGCTAGAGGTCTAATGGCACTGAGGAGTGGGGAGTGAGCTGGCCTGGGGTGTGGTGTGACTGCAGATGTGCTGGACTGTAAAGGTTGAGAATCTTTCCCATTAACACAAGAGATCGGAAGACCACAAAGTACGTGAAGTTGAGATTCGATGACTCTTCAGACCACTGGCTTCTGAACCAAGTCACATTTCTGAAGGGAAAGGGCGGTTCAGCAGAGGCCAGGCCCTGGTCACCACAATGCAACCGCTTACTGGGCATTCCTGGGGCCAGGCATTTGCCCTGTGTTGTCTGCTGCAGGACTAGTGTCAGGCAGGCCTCGGGGATGACAACCAGGGTAAGTCTGAGACTTGGGGGTGTTCTGTAAGCCTAGAACAGCAGAGGAAGCATCACACATAGAAGGAACCTACTCTGTGCAAGGGGTAAGTCAGCAGCCTTGTACCCAGGTGAAGACTTTGGGCACCTGGGATATCGCCCTTTGATGGGAGGGTGCTGTGCTATTTCCTGCTTCATGCAGTCATGCAGAAACTACAGCATTTAAAGAAATGCAACACGTCCCTCCTTCTACCACATCGTGTCTACACGTGAGGAAACTCAGACTCCGGCAGGTCACATTCTCTGCCCAAGTTCACACCAGACCATGGGAGTTTCGAGCCAGATCCAGGGGAGGCTGCTTTTGATCTGGTACTGTCACTGATGCCAGACACGGTGATGTGGTCATAAAATCCCAAACTCCAAAGCACACCTGGGAAGTGATTTGAACTATCTGCACCCAGAGCCTTCTGTCCCAGCTGCGATGCACCAACCATATCGGCAAAACTGAAAATTCCATACTTCCCAACACATGCTCACTTTTCTTTGAGGGGCACGTTCCAGACTAGTGAACTTTGAATTTACTTTGGTGAGCTTTAGAAGTCTGAGGAAACTCTTTTCTTTTGCTGTTTGGGATTTGTTTATTCATTCAGAAAACAAGTGGAATATAGCTGAGCACAAAGAAGAGTCAGCTATGGTTTTCAATCCTGGCTCATCAGTGAGGAGCTTCAGGGCTTGTAATGAGTTACTAACATCAGCTTCCTTCTCAGTGGCTTCTTGTCCTAATAGCCACTTTACTTACCTAATAGTTGGGCAGAAGACAAGGGAGATAATACAGCTGGCATAGAGTAGTTGCCCAATAAATTCAATGGCACCCCTACCCGAGCAGGTACCATACAAGACACCAAGAATGAGGCAGAGCTGTGCAAAGAGTGCAAACTGTAGAGAGATGTGGGCATGTGTGTAAATGTACCAATCAACCAAGGAGCAGTGCTCCATGGTCTAACCACACATCAGAGACCAATGGAGTGAGGGTGCCCCTCTTGACCTCCAGGTGCCCTTCCAACCTAGGCATTCGAATGCATCTGGACCCACCTTAGGAAATCCAGCTGCTTCAGGAGCCCCACCTTCTCTCGCTGCAGACTCTCCGTCACACGATACACCTCCCTGGGGAGCAGGAGAGTGATGGTCAGGGCATGGGGAGGAAGGGGCCAGCCGCAGGGAGCAAGGGAGTCAGGGCAGTGCAGTCCTGGCCTGTGATGGTCAACTCAGTGAGTCATCACAGACAACTGTCTGGAAGGCAGATGGCCCCACTGTGTGGACACAGACAGGAAGCTTGGTGACACAGACACCCCATGACTGAGTCTGGGGCCTCTCTAGACCTCAGCTTCTAGAGCCCGCTTAGTCCACAGTCACTTCCCCCAGCACGTGGCTGGATGGTACTGGTATGGTTGTTCCAGACTCCAACCAGCCTGCCACCCTCAGCTCCCAGGACAGAAATCGATAGTTTCCCGCACCTGGTCTCAGAGGAGAACTTACATCACCATCTCTCCCCGCACACACCCGACACTGAGTTAGTTGGTTTTCAGATGATCTGGAAGAATCATGTTCCCTTCTTAACTTCCCCTCAAAGTCCCCAGACTGTTCCTAGATATCTGGAGTTTTCCACTGTTGAGCATTCATTTCTTTGACAGGATTTCTTGTCTCTGAGTCTCAGGCAGAGAGTGAGTGTATCAACTATAGTCATTCACAGGGTGACACAGAGGGACGCAGGGTGATTACAGGTCAGCCGAGGCTGGGAG
>RJWT010054745.1:0-10252 GCA_004365215.1 Cuniculus paca
CCTACAGAAAATTAAAATACGCATGGTCTTTATCTCAATCTGATAAAAGTCATCTATGACAAACCCAAGAGCCAACATCATACTAAATGGACAAAAACTGAAAGCTATCACTCTAAAATCAGGAACAAGACAAGGATGTCCACTGTTTCCACTCTTATTCAACATAGTCCTGGAAACTTTAGCTGGAGTAATTAGGCAGGAGAGAGAAATAAGAGGACTAAAGAGAAAAAACTATTGTTATTCTGCAGATGACACGATATTCTACTTAGAAGACCCCAAAACCTCCACTAAAGAACTGCTAGATTTAATAAACAAATTTAGTAGTGTAGCTGGATACAAAGTCAACACTCGAAAATAAACAGCATTCCTGTACACGAATAACAAACTTAGTGAGGGAGAAAGTAGGGAAACTACGTCTTTCATAATAGCATCCAAAAAAATGAAATACCTACAAATCAACCTAACAAAGCATGTAAAAGACATCTACACGTTGAAAACTATAGTACTCTGAAAAATGAGGCTGAAGAGGATAGTGAAAAATGAAAAGATATTAAATGCTCTTGGGTCAGAAAAACCAACATAATGAAAACAGCCATATTTCCAAAACTGTTATACAGATTTCATGCTATTTTGATCAAAACTCCAATAATGTATCACATGGAATTGAGAGAAAAAAAAACCCCGAAAATTCATTTGGAACCAGAAGAGATTAGAATAGCAAAGGAAAAAAGGGCAAGGTAGGGGGTATCACAATCCCAGACTTAAAATTACATGACAAAGCTGTGATAAAAACAGCACCGTACTGGCCAAAAAACACAGGCAAGGATCAACGGAGATTAAAAGATGCAGGAATAACTCCAGACACACTTAGCCACCTTATCTTTGACAAAGGTGCCAAACATAGTCACTGGAAGAAAGATAACCCCCTTAAAAAATTGGGCTGGTCTCAGCCATTCCCCTTCTGGGCATTTTCCAGAACAACTGAAAACATCATACCACAGCAATACTTGTGCACCCAATTTTTTTGGTCTTTTTGAGACAGGTTCTTATAATGCAGTTCAGGCTGGCCTTGGGCTCACTTTGTAGCCCAGGCTGGTCCCGAACTTGCAACAGTCCTCCTGCCTCAGCCTCCCGAGTGCTGGGATTACAGGAGTGCCCACCACGCCGGCTTGTGCACCCATATTTATAGCTGCACAACTTGTAATAGTTAAATCTTGGAAACAACCCAAATACCCATCAACCGCTGAATGGATAAAAAAGATGTGGTATTTTTACACAATAGAGTACTACTGAGCTATAAAGAAGGATAAACTCAAGGCTTTTATAGGTAAATGGATTTAACTTGAGACCATACTCATAAGTGAAGTAACATTGTACTGTCTCCTTAGTGTAAAAATCTAGAGTAAGACCCAAAATGTACAACAGATTTTGTGAAAAGGGAAAAAAACTGTTCAAAAGGAAAGAACAACTGGTATGGGGGAAAAGAGAATAGAAGGAAAAAAGATTATACACACACACACACAATCGTACTACTAATCTCCATTACATCATCCAAAGAATCATTTGCGCTTTCATTGATCATTTTTTCATGCTTGTATCTTGTAATCTGAGCAATTACTTTGAAGATAATATGCAATATAGTAACCATTGCTTGCCTCCTATTATGCTGATTTCAAATTCTCTACCATTGTTTTCAGTCATTTTTTGTTTTAAAATTTAGAAAAAAATCTGTCCTGGAAGAACAGACTTTCCCACATGCTGAATGAAAATTAAAACCAGACCCATATCTTTCACCATGCACTAAATGAAAATTAAAATGGATCAGAGATCTAAATATTAAAACAAAAACATTAAATCTGCTGAACAATAAAATAGGTAAAACTCTTGAAGACATTGGTGGAGGCAAAGACTTTATGAACAAAACTCGATCACACAGAAAATATCACGAAGAATCAACAACTGGGATTCATCTTATTAAAAGCTTTTGATTAGCAAAAGAAATCACCAACAGAGTGAAGAGACAACCCACAGTGTAAGAAATTTTTGGCAGCTGTTCCTCAGATAAGGATTACTGTTAAAAATACATAAATAACTCAAAAGAATAAGAATCATCAAATTTAAAGACCCAATCCAAAAATGGACATCTGAGATGAACACACACGCTTCTCAGATGAAGTTAAAACTAGCAAGTATGAGAAAATGTTCAACATCACTGGTCATGAAAAAGATGCAAATTTTAACAACAGAGATTCCATCTTACCCCAGAAAGAATGTCTATTATCAAGAAATCAACCAATAACAAATGCTGGCAGGGCTGTGGGGGAAAAGGAACTCTCCCCTCCACTGTTGGTAGGAATGCAGACTAGTGCAACCACTGTGGAAATCAGTATGGAGATTTCTCTAAAAACTAGGACTAACAGGTCCCATTTGACCCAGCTATTTCCCTTTTTGGTATCTGCCCAAAAGAATTAAAAGTGTCATAACACAGTGACATATACACACCTATGTTTATAGCAGTACAGTTTGCAATAGCTAAATCTTGGAAACAGCCCAAATGCCCAACAACTGTTGAATAGATAAAGATGATGTGGTTTTTTGGACAATGGAGTACTACTCTGCTTTAATGAGTAATAAGGTTTTTAGGTAAACAGATACACCTTGAGAGCACACTCTTAAGTGAAATACATTGGACATGCATATAAGTATCACATTGTTTCTTGGGTGTGAGAAAGCAAAAGTGTAAATAAGGACCAAAATGTATAATAGGTACTGTGAAACAGGAAAAAATGTTGAAATGGGGAGAGGATTAAGGGAGAGGGGAGGAAGAAAGAAAAGAACGGAAAAGTTAAAAACAAAAAAAGAGAAAAGAAGGAAAAAATGGAAAGGTTTTATA
The DNA here is from genome assembly GCA_004365215.1 of Cuniculus paca. Lineage (NCBI taxonomy): Eukaryota > Metazoa > Chordata > Mammalia > Rodentia > Cuniculidae > Cuniculus > Cuniculus paca. Next base: position 2,894 of record RJWT010054745.1, read on the forward strand.
AATGGGGAGGGGAGGAGGGAGTTGAAGGGAGGATAGGGGAATGGAGTAAAAAAAGAAACAAGTTATATCATATATAGGTACAAATTCTCTATAATGAATGTGATCATTATGTATATCTAAAATGTACCAACAAAAATAAGTTCAGAAAAAAAAAAGGCAGCCAGGCGTGGTGGCTCACACCTGTAATCCCAGCACTTGGGAGGCTGAGACAGGCCGATCGTTGTGAGTTCGAGACCAGCCTGGGCTACAAAGTGAGCTCAAGCCCAGCCTGAACAGCATAGTGAGACCCTGTCTCAAAAACATGGGCCAGGGATCTAGCTCAGCGGCCTAAGTGCCTGCCTGGTAAGCACAAGGTCGTGAGTTCAATCCCCAGTGCCGCAAAAAAAAAAAAAAAAAAGGCCAGGAAATCTAAGAGGATCAACTAATAATGATTCTATCACATAAGATACTTAAAAACCAATGAAATCAGATTATCATGTGTGTACACATATACAAAATAAGAACTCATTAAAATAGAAACAAAAAGATAAAATGTTTGAGTAAATAAGACAGTGACTTCACAAATGGAAAGGCACACCCTGTTCATTAACTGCAGAGTTTGGCATCATAAAAATGCCGCCAATGCTGCTAAAGTTAATATGTTTAATGAGATTTCAGCAATATGAGGAGTATGTGTGGTATGGCAACGCTAGACATTACCTCTAAATTTTATATAGAAAATGAAAATGACTGCTAATAAAATCTTGAAAATGAAGTATAATTTTGAATTGCATTATTCCATCACATACCACAAAACACAATAATGTGTCAATTATTAACAGAGACCAGATACAGTGTTGCATGCATGCAATCCCAGATACTCGAAGACTATAGGAAGCGAATTACAACTTTGAGGCCATTCTGAGGAACCTAGCAAGTCCTTCTATCAAAAAAATTTGTATAAAGGGCTGGGGATACGGCTCAGTGGTTCCTAGGTTCAATCCCCAGTACTGGGTGTCACAGAGAGAGGAGTCTGCAGGTATAGCTCATGGTAGAGTGCTTGCCTGGCATGTGTAAGGCACCAGCACCACAAAAACAAAAACAAAAACAATACACACTCAATAGTGTGGAAAGAGCACATGAATATGCAGTAGTGGCAAAGCATTAGAAAAGTAGAAGTCATGTTGAAACTTAATACATGATTTAATATACAATCAAAGTACCATCTCAAGTCCCAAGGAAATGGATTAAGTAATTTCTAATTTAGGATTTTCAAAAAAGGACAGTCATTTGGAAACAGATAAAATCTGAACAATAACTTAAATATGTATCAGAATAAACTACACATGGATTAAATATGTAAATATGAAAATGACTTAGAAATATTAGAAGAAAATGTGAAAAGTATTCCTTTAAAAACCTAGAAGAGGGCTGGGGATCTAGCTCAGCGGTCTAAGCACCTGCCCAGCAAGCGCAAGTTTGTGAGTTCAATCCCCGGTTCTGCAAAAAAAAAAATAAAAATAAAAATAAAAACCTAGAAGAGCCAGGTGTGGTGGCGCACACCTATAATCCCAGCGCTTGGAAGGCTGAGGCAGAAGGATCATCGCAAGTTCAAGACCAGCCTGGGCTACAAAGTGAGCTTAAGGCCAGCCTGAACCGCATAGCGAGACCCTGTCTCAAAAAGACAAAAAATTAAGCGAAATACAAAATAAAAATAAAAACCTAGAAGAGGGAAAAGCATACAAAAAATATCCAGAGTCAAGAAAACCATTAAGTTTGACTATTAAAATTTAAAACTTAACATGCCTGAAAACAGAAAAACACAACTGGCAAAACTGTTTCAGGAACATTCAGTTACATATAATAACAAGGATCAATCCCATGATGTATTAATACTATTTATATTAAGTTTATAAACAATTCAAACTATGATGTCAGAAGTCCAAGAATTCTGATCTTTGATAAGACAAAAGGGAACAACAGGGAAGGGGAATAAATGAGCTGATGGAAAACAGTTATTGTTTCAATGTCTTGCATTGGATTTTTAAAATAAAACATAAAAAGCACAGATTTGATCCTTATACTTTACAGATGATATAACTAGAGGCAAGGCATTAGAAGGTTAAGCAATTTTCAAAGTACACAGATAATAACTAGTGAAGGCGTAATTTTAATCTACATCCATTGAACCTAAAGTTAGCACTCCTAATGAAACTTCTAGGTATCAGAAGATCAGATATGCAGTATCAAATGGTACCATAAGCCTTGGAAATTATTGTTTGTTTGATCTGTTCCATTTTATATAACCTTTCTTATCTACAAGCATTTGAAGTATCACCCCCCAACATAAATGCTATAAATGCAGAAACTATGTCTATTTTTTATTTCACTGTATTATTCCCAGCAATTAACTCTGGGAGGTTGAGGGAGTAGGACTGCAAGCCAGGATGGGCAACTTCGTGATTCAGCAAGACTCTCTCTCAAAATAAATAAAAAAGAGAGAAGGAATATAGCTCAGTGCAAACCTCTGGGTTCATTCTCCAGTACTTAAAAGAAAAAAAAAAAAAACTTAAAACTGAAATTATTCTTAAAATCGAAATATAAACAAGATACCATTCCCAAGATAAACTTTAACAATTTGAGAAATGATAGAGTATTTGTAGCCTCTCGTCAAAAAAAGGAAATTCAGAGGTGAAATCACATGAATAAAACTTTACTGTTATATGTAAAATACTAGGTTTACTTCTAATAATCTAAGTCTAAATATGTATTTATCTATTCATCTTAAGTAATCTTCATGACATGAAGGCAATAATGGAATTAAATGAGATTCCAAAAGAAATCTGGTTAATACATGCTGTTAGTATAAAACTATCACAGCACTTTCAAACACATTCAAAAGAATGTACAGTTTGTATTAGTACACGAATTACCTGTTTGTATTCACTGACACAACTTTGACAGCAAAATCTTTTTTGCTGACCATCAATCACCAGAACGTTATTTCCAGCACCTTTACTAGGCAAATACTCTCCACACTGTTCACAGCAATTCATTATTAGACCATTGGCCATTCTATATCTATTAAAGCAGTGGTCACTGCACAGCTTATGAGTCATATTTTTAAAGCTAACTTCATGGCGAATCTAAAAGAAGAACAATAGACAGAATTTTAAAAATAGAATTTTAAAAAACAGATCTGTCTTCATGTAGCTAAATAACAGTTAACCATCAGAAACATGGCTTATTTGGAGAAAAGGAAAAACAAATGTATTTCATAATGTTTTCAGTTGTTTTCACACAAATGACACTATAATCTTCTCTAAATAGACACAAATGACAGGTAACAATCAGGTTTAGATATGATTGGCATTAAATTTTATAAACAAACATATTAAAAACTTCATATAACTCCTGAAGGAATTACAAATTATACTGTACTAGAAAAGGAGAACCAATATTATAAGCAACTCAAATGAGATATATATGCACAGGTTTCTTTTTGCTTAATGTTACATAGTTAACGGTGCGAACTTAACAAAATTTTCCCTTTACTTCTACTTCCCAGCAAGAGCACTTGTGTTTTTTATATAGTCTAGTTGCCTGTTTACATAAACATACTATTAGATTTTTAAAAATCAACTATAATGCAATGATACCGGCTGTGACTACTCTCAACCTCAGGAAAAAAACTGGCCATTGACCATTTTTCCTAGATCAGTTGCCTACGGGAAATGAGATTTCACAGTGGGCTATTTATAAGACAGTTTTCACCTGACGTATCTTTACTTTTAAGCAAACATACGCTGATAGAAAGTGTGTAATAACTATTAAAACTTTAAAAGTTCTAGTCAGAGCTAAATGATAGTAGTATAAAAATACAAACCTCTGTTAGTTTACCACAAATTGTACATCTTGATTTATTTAGAGCTCCTTTACTAGGATTTTGTTTGTCTTCATAGAGAGACAAACAAGATGTACTACAGAATTCCTGGAAGGACTCACTTGAATCCACTTGAGCAACAATGGTTCCTTTCATTGTAGTTATATCTCTGTAAAACAAGAGATATGACTGACAGTAAAATTCCATTTTAAAAGCAATCAAAATAACTAACAGCATTAGCTGACACTTTTCATCTTACAGATGGAGTCGAAGAAATCAAACATCACTTTTGGATCTGGGAAATCACTTTTACGATTTAGCAACTTGGCAATAAAGACTGAGAAGTAAAAGTATTTTAAACTGTTAAATCCTTGCAACTACCCAATTTCTCTTCAAATTCAGTAACAAAATTTTCAGAAATTGGAAACACTAAAATAAAGTACTTGTTAATTACAAGGAGTTAATGTCATGGACTAATTTGGTTTTTAAATTTATAGTACTTATTCAATTCCCCTCCTCGGGCCAGTGAAAAACATGAACATCTAGCACACATCTAGGACCCAGAAACATACCATATATGCAAGAGGGTAAAACTGAAATCTTTTCTGCTTCAATGCCCATCTCCAACATTCTAGTCACCCCTTCAACTCCAATTAGAAATGTTACAAAGTAACACTAACAATGACCTTTGAAATATTTCCTTTAAAGGAAGAAAATTAAAAATCGCAAGACCCTCTATTTAAGTATTTAAGTCTACTACTGTAAAGAACTGTAAAATAATTGTTTCTATATTTTAATTTATTAAAGATCCTCAGAAGCCGGGCATGGTGGCACAAGCCTGTAATTCCAGCACTCAGGAGGCTGAGGCAGGAGAATCACTGAGGTAAAGACCAGCCTGGGCTACAAAGTGAGCTCAAGGCCAGCCTGAACTGCACAGCAAGAACCTGTCTCAAAATGACAAGACCAAAAAAAAAATATATATATATATATAGATATATCTATATATCTATATATCTATAGATATATAGATATATATGTATCTCCTCAGAGTGTAAGCCCTTTCCAGAGTTCTAAGATCTAAAAATAGCTTTACACATTTGGGCTGCTCCAAGAGATGGTACACAAAGTCCATCTGGTTTGACCTTGCTTATAATATACCACATTCCATTTACTTTTAAACAGGGAAACCCAAATATTGTAAAAGACGTAACAGGCCTGGGGATATAGCTCAGCGGCACAGCACCTGCCTGGCAAGGGTGAGGCCTTGAGTTCAATTTTCAGTACCAAACCAAATCAACACAAAAGAAGATTCTACCTTTGCAACCTAGCAAAAACCTGGTACCCAGAGTCATGAAACTCTTAAGTACTTCTAATGACTTAATGTTCAAAACAAATACATAAGCCTGGGGGTGGTGGCATACGCCTGTAATCCCAGCACTCGGGAGGCTGAGGCAGGAGGATCATTGCAAGTTCAAGACTAGCCTGGGCTACAAAGTGAGCTCAAGGCCAGCCTAAACAGCATAGCGAGACCCTGTCTCAAAAAGACAAGCACCTGCCTGGCAAGTGCAAGGTCTCGAGTTTGATCCCTGATATTGAAAAACAAAACAAAACAAAAATATAAAAAACCAAAGACTTGCCAATTTAAAATAATCTCAATCTGGCCAGCCATGTTGGCATATGGATGTAATTCCAGGCAAAGGAATTTCAGGCTTGGGAGACTGAGGCATGATGATCACTGCGAGTTTGAGGCTGGCCTGTGCTACAACAGTACGTTCAAGGCCAACCTGAACTACACAGTGCAAACCTGTCACAAAATAAATAAATTAACTACAATGATTTCAATCTAAAGATAGTGTGAGATTTGATCTACTTTAATATAGAATTAGTCTCATGTAAACTGTTTACCATTTCTGTCTGGCAAAGAGGTAAATTCTTATAATAATGCGCTAAATAGTACAGCATTCCCCATGCCTGCTCAAGGCTTTGGGTTTAAGCCCCAGCACCATAAAAATAAAATAAATTAATAGATTAAATACTGTAAGTATTCATGTATTTTTACAAATTCAGGAAGTCAGAGATTACAGACAAAATTGTATCACAAAGGCCTATCTAAATCAACCTTAAAGCCTACAAAGCAAGAATCACCATCTATATGTCACTTGGACTTGATTAAGAGTAACTGCAAACAATTTGTTTGTTTTGTTTTATTATGTTTTGTTTTCTTTCTACTGTTTTAGTTTGTTGTATTTTGTTTGATTTTACTTATCCCTGATGGTATGGGCAGGTATACTGCAGATAACAACAGCCATTATGGTAGCCTTATCGATTGCTTTGTTGTTTGTTTTTTGTTTTTTTTCTTTTTTTTACACTGTTTCAAAGTCATGTTCCAGGTTCATTGCTCTGTTTTGATTGACTTTATTCTGTTTTGTTTTGTTTAGTTGTATTTTCAAAATAAATAAATAAGTAAATAAATAAATAAATAAATAAAAAAGAAAAAAAGAGTAACTGCAAAAGCCATTACAAATTTGAATTTGGCTTTGAGATTTTTTAAAAATATGGTTATTCATCTATAAGATGTACTGAAATTTTATACTACTAATGAAATAATCCACATAAAAGACTTACTGAAATTTTTACCACCAATATTCAACCATATTGAATTACACTGAAAGGTAAACCTTACTTTTTACACATAACACAGAGTTTCTTTGGAGCAGGCTTGTGAGAGAAAGAAGAAAGACAAGTAGTTGAACAAAAGAGGTGAGCTGATCCTTTCCGCTGGTAAGCTGTTTGCCCCTTCTGTAAAGGCTTTTTGCAGTTTGCACAAGTGACTTTAACAGGTTTAGTAGGTTGCTGTTGGGCAGAAGGCTGGAAAATCTGTTTAGGAAGTGAGGCCACTGGTGATAGAGAATCCACCCCTGGCTGTTTCTGATTACGGGGAAATGATGCTGACTGGGAGATCCAAGAATCTGAAAAACAAAATCCACAAGAGAGTGCAGTGAAATAAGGAGTTTATACACATTGACATCTGTATCAGAGAAATCATTTACCTTTCTGTTTTTAATAAGTTTAAGATGTTAATGAAGCAGCAACATATCACAGTTGTACACAGTTTCAGGGAAAAAATGTTTGGCTCTTATTAACAAGTACTGTATTCATAAAATTTTCTAAGTGTACATTTTAAGTATTCTCACAACAAAACAAACATGAAGTAATGTATTTGTTAATTACCTCCATTTTACTATCCTATGATGTAAATATATTTTAAACATGTTATACATGATAAAACATATCATTTTTACTTGTCAAAAAAAAATACAAGCCGAAAAAAAGTCAGATAGGAATCCCTGAGAATCAGCCATGCTGCGACTGGGAGAAGCAGATCAAGGATCCAACTAGCCAGCCTTTCTGGTAAGCCATGCAGACCATGTGGGACCCAGGAAGAGAAAAAGTCAGTGCCTCCTGTAAACCTACCGGCATAGCCAGGCGTGGTAGCT
>RJWT010054746.1:0-10244 GCA_004365215.1 Cuniculus paca
CATGTAAGAAGAGACATGAGAAAGATGATCTCTCTCTCTCTCTCTCTCTCTCTCGTAAGAATATAACAAGAAAATGTCTGCAAATCAGGAAGACAGCCTCTAGCAACTCAGCTTGCTGGCACCTTCATCTTAGACTCCCTAGGCTAAAGGACTGTTAAAAATAAATTTTTGTTGTTTAAATCACTCATTCTATAGCATTTGTTACACTCTAAACTGACTAACAGACTTGCTTTCACCAGGTCTCAGTTGTCCTATTAATAAAACTAACTCCCTTGCAAGAGTGAGGCAACAATTAAAAATACAACTTTGGGAACCACTGGACTCATATTCCTCCAAGTAGTGGAGGTGTGACTGGAAACTTCTGGAATAATGACTCAAGTTTTTAACAACTGAAGGTCACCATCCTTTCAGTTCACAGATGCAACCTCAGTGTAACCCTCAGGAAGCACGAATTATGGTTCTAGTAGAGTGTCTCTTAAAACTCAACAAATCAACAAACTATGAATCTTGACTTACTATAAAATTATGGAAAATGGAAGCAATTAATGTCTCCTACATTGTTTTTAATAGCATAACTTTTTCTTGACACAAAAATCTTAGATGAAACTCAATATAGAAAAGAGGAAAAGTAATACTGACAGTGTTGAGTTTGAAAGGGGATAGGGTGAAGGGGAGAAGCAGCAGGATGTGAGTCCCTAACAGCTTAGCCGTTATAAAGAAAGCACATCCCTCAACCCACTTGACCTTCATGATACACAATTTCAGGAGCAGTAAATAGAAGGAATGACCTCTGAAACACCTTCTTTGTCAATACCATATAAATTAATGCATACACCAGGAAGCCAGACCTCTGAGAGTTGCAAGTGGAATGGCACCATCCCTAACTTAAGTCAGCTAGCTCTCAGTCAACAAAGCAAGACTTGGAAGAAACTTATTCCAGCAATAGGAGATCCCCCGCCACTACCCCACTCCAGCCCCAACCTTGCACCCATTATATGCAAAACATCACATTGCACCACTAGGTGGAGCCAAGGTTTTAGCAAAAGCAGAATGCTGAGTCTTCGGAAGCACAGACACTGCACAACTAGGTTCCTTGGGCAAGGGGATCTAGGAAGTCTTGTGTCTGGGTTGATTTCTGCCTTCCTGGAGACGACTTCCCAATTCTACCTAAGCCCATCATGGAATTGAGAAGTAAAGGACTTGTGTTTAAGTAACACAGTGGTCTCAACCAACACCTGGATAGTTTGTGCCTTGTCAGATGCTGGTTTAATAGGAATATTAATTCAAGGAAAAATGTATGGGGATGCAAGCAGACTTGGAGGTTATCAAATCCTACCATTTCCAAGTGACCTTCAAGTAATAGGTAATTGTTTGTCTCCCCCTAGCAACAGGAGCTCTGGAACACTTGAGGAAACCTATTTCCCTCTCTACCACAAATATTTATCACAAAATTCTTTGTATTAAACCAGAATTTTCATCTCTTTATCTTCTGCTTTTTGCCTCTGGTTTTTATCTCTCAAGTTGTAAGGAATGAGTCTAACCATTTTTCATGATAGTAGTCCTTCAAGTATTTGGAATTAGCTACCACTTTCCTAAGTATCTTCAGTTTTCTAAACCAAAACTTCTTCTAAATGTATTACTTTTTCCCTAAATAGATTATCATCCTGTTGTAGTCACACTAGAATCATCTTCCTAGCAACCAGTTAGTGTAGCTTTGCAAGGACTGTTCATCATAGGCAGACAGGAACAGAGTTGATAAACGCAGCAACGTCTTAATAATGTGTCATTTTAGCTGAGCAGAATGCAAGAGACACAGAGGTAAAATAGAGAGTATAGGAAAAGATCTGGCCAGGTTAGGAAAGTTCACATATTCCTCTTTATCATTCATCTGTCATCCACCCATCTTTCCTTCAATTCTGCCAATAAACACTTACAGAAAAATTGGCACTGTATTAAGTACTGGGAAGAAAATAACAAGCAAAACAAAATCAGTCTTTGACTCTAAGTTACATACCTCTAAATGGAGGAAAAAGACATTTATTAAAGAAGTCACAAAGAAATATAAATGCCAATGAGTTCTTGGAAGTAAAAGTGCAGACATCCATGAAGAAATGTGACAGGGTGTGATCATGTTGGGCAAGAGATATCAGAGAAGGCTTTAATGGAGAAAAGATCATCTCACTTGAGATGAAAGTAAAAGAAATGAGTGACTAGGCAAAGAGAAAGTGAGTGGAGTCAGCTGGAGAGAGCAGTCCAGACCAAGGACACAGCCTGTACAAAGGTTCCAAGGTAGAAAACACTGAATGTTGATTCACTGAAGGGCCAGAAGTGAGGGTGAGAGTGATGAGAAATGAAGTAAGGCGGGATCAAAATTAAGGAACCTTGAAGGACAAAATAAACAGCTTAATCTGTAGTCCATAAACAAATAGAATCCACTGAAAGAGTCTTAGAGACATGGCTAGATTTTTAGAAAGATGCTGTACCTACAGAGGTAGGAAGTTGGACTAAGAACATATTTGGCATAGGGAAACCACTGGACATGGAATAGACTTAACCAAGAAAGATGATGAGGGGTAATAGACCTCTCATGATAGTGATAGACCTTAGCTTCACAATGAAGCAGGGAGAAGCTGGAGCAGTACTCCATCTTATATGACTGAAAACTTGTACAATAAGGAATTTAAATAACTTACTCAAGGTCACACAGCTAGTTGGGAGCAGAGGGAGTATGGGAATCAAAATTGAAATTACATAACATCTACTCGCCATCCTAGTTTTTATCCTAAAAAAAAAAACTATGTTGGAAATATTCAAGAATAAACAATAATGTTGGACAATGTGCTTCTCAGACAAGGAAATGTGGAGAAAATTAAGCATTGACTTCTTAACTAGGAACCAAGGATTTCTAAACTTCAAACTGAATGGGAGATTTCTGGATTTTAAGGTTGCTCTTCATTAGCTTTGTTGTTCTCTCTACTCTCTGTCGTGGTTATAAAACTGATGTTAATTCTATGCATACACTTGTGAAACCACAACCACAATCAAGATATTAAACAAGTTTACACCTCTAAAAGTTTCCATGTGATTCTTCTTTGGTGATTGTGGAGGAGAGTTGGGGTTTTCTAGCTTTGCTTTTTAGGTACAAGCATTTAATATGTGATCTACCTTCTTAACAAATTTTTAAAGTGTTAATTATAGGCACCATATGTATTGGTGTCTACGACTTATTTATCTTGCATATGTCTAACTTATCAAATTATATATATTAAGTATATGAAGGTTTTCATACATCAAAGGCACCTTGATAAAACTTTTTTAATATTATCAGTAACTGTATTTTAAAAAATTAATTTCATTGGTACACTTTTGATATACATAATGACATTCATCATAGGGAATTTTCACCTGTGCATGGTATATCTTTTGTGTTATTTCCCTCTCCCCCTTTACTCCTTTCAACCTTTCTTACCCTTCTTGTTTACAAAAGCTTTATTTTCATTTATTCCTTCTATTTTCTCTTTTATCCTGTTCCCTTTTTGCCTTTCCTCTTTCTCCTTCTTTTGTTCTCCTTCCCATCTGAATATTTTCTACATACTTCTCAGAATCTGTCATTCATTTTGGTCCTTATTTACCCTTTTAGTTTCTTACACAAGAGAAACAATGTGATATATAAATATGTATGTCCACTTTATTTCATTTAAAAATATGCTCTCAAGATGCATCTATTTACCCGAAAATGTTTCAAGTTTATTAGTCTTTATGGCACAGTATTATTCTACTGTATATAAAAATCACATCTTCTTTGTCCTGTCATATGCTGATGGGAATCTGGGCTGTTTCCAAGAATTAGTTAGTACAAATTGTGCTGCTATGAACATGGGTGTGCATGTATCACTGTCATATAATGCTCTTAACTCTTTGGGGAAGATACCAAGAAGGGAGATATCTGGGCCAAATGGAATCTCTACTAGTTTTTGTGTTTTGAGGAATCTCCACACTGACTTCCATATTGATTGTACCAATTTACCCGCCCCCAACACACACACACACACACACACACACACACACACACACACACCAACAGTGGAGAAGTGTTCCTTTTATCCCACAGCCATGCCAGCATGTGTTATTGGTTGATTTCTTGAGTATAGCCATTCTGTCTGGGGTGAGATATTATAATTTATATTTCTCAAATGACCACTGATGTTTAAAGTTTTTTTTTCATTTTTTTTAGCTGTTTGTACTCCTTTATCTGAAATGTATCTACTCACTTCAGATGCCCAGTTTTGAATGGGCCTTTTAAATTTGGGAATCTGATTTTTTTTTTAGTTCTTCATATATTTTAAATAATAGTCCTTTGTCTGAGGAATAGCTGGTAAATTTTTTTTTCCATTTTTAAAGAGTGAAAGGTTGTCTCTTCATTCTGTTTGTAGTTTCTTTTGTTGTATAAAAGCTTTTTAGTATGATGAGATCCCAGTTGTTGATTCTTTGCAATATTTCCTGTGCTATCAAGGTTTTGTTCATAAAAATCTTTGCCTAAACTTATGTCAAGTGTTTTACCTATTCTGTCTTCCAGCAGATTAAGTATTTCTGTTTTAATATATAGATCTTTACTCCATTTTTTAAATTTTAGAAAGTAAAACAGAAAATAGGATAGAAATAATGCAGAATTTTAAAAAAACAGCACTAAGAAATCGACGCTAGTTAATACATCATTCCATATTGTTATCATAGAAGTAGTTGTTCAGGTTACAAGATCTAGGCATAAAAAATGATCAATCAGACAATGACAGCACAAATCATTCTTTTTGATGAACAGAGATCAGTAGTATAGTTATCTTGCACACATATACATACATACAGCTATATGTGTAAACCTACATACATATAATCTTTTCCTTTCTTCCATTTCTTCTTTCCCCGTCCCAGTTGTTCTTTCATTTTGAGCCCTTTCTTTCCCTTTCATTATTACAATATCTATTGTACATCTTGGATCTTATTGCTCTTTCAGTTTTTTTATTATTGTTTATTTTTTACACTAGGGAGACAATACGATATTTACAAACGTGAGTCTGATTTATTTCTGGTTCCTTTTTATTTCAGTTTAATGCACTGTGAGAGATATGGTCTGGGTTTAATTTTCAGCACATGGAAAATCAGTTTTCCCAGAACTCTTTATTAAAAAGAGTCTCTATTTCAGTAATGGTGTTAGACTCTTTGTCACAGATAAGGTGTCAGAGTATGTTCAGAGTTGTTTTTGCATCTTTTGTTCTGTTACGTTGATCCTTGGGGCTGTTTTATTACAGTACCATGTTGTTTTTATCACAGTAGCTTTGTAGTGTATTTTCAATTCTGGGATTGTGATGCCTCCTGACTTGCCTTTGTTGCCCAGAATTGCTTTTTTGTATTCTAGGTCTCTTCTGTTTTCAAATGAATTTTAAGATTGCTTTCTCTAGTTCTGTGAGGTATGCTTTTGATATTTTGATCAAGAGCAATTTTCACTATATTGGTTCTGCCTATCCAAGAACAAGGAATCTTTTTCCACTTTCTGATATCTCTTTGATCTCCATTTACAGAGTACTGTATTTTCCAATGTAAAGGTTTTTTTTTTACTTTCTTCATTAGATTGACCTAAGTATTTCATTTTTCATGTTTCTATTGTGGAAGCTGTTTGTTCCCCAGATGTCTCTCTCAGTAAGCTTGTTATTTGTGTACAGAAATGCTTTTGACTTTTGAATGTTGACTTTTTACCCTCCTACACTACTCAATTTGGTTATCAAATCTAGGAGGCCTTTGGTAGAGTTTCTAGGGTCTTCTATGTAGACTACTAAGTCATCCACAAATAATGATAATTTTACTTGTTCCTTTCCTATCCTTATTCCTTTTTCTTGTCTAATTGCTGTGGCTAATGTTTCCAGAACTATACTGAATAGGAGTGGTGGTAGTGGACACTCTTCTTTTGCTCCTGATTTTAGAATTGAAGCTTTCAGTTTTTGACCATTTATTATGATTTTGGCTGTTGGTTTGTCATATATGATTTTTATCAGACTGAGATAAGGACCATCTATTCCAATTTTCTGTAGGGTTTTCATCATGAATGGATGCTGGAGTTTGTCAAATGCTTTTTCTGCATCTATTGAGATGATCATGTGGTTTTTTCCTTGGTTCTTTTAATATGGTGTATTACATTTATTGATTCATGTATGTTTAACGTTCACTCCAGCTCTGGGATGTATCCTACTTGGTCACAGTGTATAATCTTGATGATTTGATGTATTTTATATGACACTGTCATATGGAGAATTTTTACCTTAGTTTGTTAAGGAAATTGGCTTGTAGTTCTCTTTTTGGTTGGATCCTTCCCTGGTTTTGGTATCCAGGTAATGCTTTCTTCTAGGCATAAGTTTGAAAGTATTTTTCCTCTTCAATTTTATTAAAGAGTTTGTGGAGTAGTGGCATTAAATCTTCCTTAAATTTCTTGTAGACTTCAGCAGTGAAGGCATCATGAACTGAGCTTCTCTTTGTTGGTTTTTTTTTTTTTTGTACCAGGGATGGAACTTACAACCTTGTGCTTACCAGGAAAGCACTTGAACCACTGAGCTAAATCCCCAGCCCCTGGTATTTTTAAAAAAATTACTCCCTCTGTTTCATTGACAGATATTGGGTTATTTAGAAGTTTTTTTCAGCAATCTATTTGTTCTGCATTTTACATCTTAGTAAAATACACATTCTCAAAGCAGGTATTGATGATCTGGATTTCTGTGTGATGCATTGTGATTTCACCATTTTAATTTATAATTTCAAGGATTTGAGTGTTTTATTTCCTTTTTCTGATAGGGTTGGCTAAAGTTTTTTTCTATTTTATTTAATCATTCGAAGAACCAATTCTTTGATTTATTGATTCTTTGTATTTTTTCTTAGTCTCAATTGTATTAAGTTTTTCTCTGATCTTTATTATTTCTTCCCTTGTGCTCAATGTGTTTTTCTTATGTGGGAATTCACCAGTGTAAATTTCCCTCATAGGACTGCTTTTATCATGTGTCATAAGTTCTAGTATGTTGTATTGGTGTTATTATTTAACTGTAGAAGTTGTCTAAGCTTTTCTTTAATTTCATCCATTACCTTTTTGTTGTTCAGGAGTATGTCACTTAATTTCTAAGAGTTTATGAAGCTTTTGTGGATTCTTCTCCCATTTTGATTTCCATTTTCATTGCACTATGATATGCTAAAACAAATGGGTTATTTTAAATTCCTTTGCATTTACTTAAGCCTGTTCTATGAGCTAGTATGTGATCTATTTTAGAGAAAGTCCAGTGTTCAGTCAAGAAGAATGTGTATTCTGTTTTTGTGGGGTGGCATACTCTGTAGATATTTAGTACTTTTTTCAAAGACTTGGTTCAGCTCTGATATTTCTTTGTTGATTTTTTATCTAGTTGATCTGTCTGTTTGGGACAGTGGTGGATTAAGACCCTCATTTCAATTATATTAGTGCATATTTGATCTTTCATATACATTGATATCTGTTTTATATAGTTGGGCATGCTGGTATTTGGTTCCTAAATGTTTATGATTGTTATATTCCCTCTTGGATTGTTCTATTTTCAAGGCTGTAGGGACCTTGTTTTTTTCTTCCTACCAGTCTTGACTTGAACTCAACGTTGTCTGCAAATGTTAGCTACCCTTGCTTTCATCTGGGTTCCTCTCACATAGAGTATTATTTTCACCCTTTGGCTTTCAGTCCATGAGTTTATTTTTGAGGTAAATGTATTTCTTAAAATATTAAAATATTCTTCGATCTTTCTTCTTGATTCATTCTGCCAGTCTTTTTCTTTTGATGGATGAATTGAGATCATTTACATTTATGGTTATCACTGACATGCCTTGAGTTATCCTTGTCATGTTATTTTCCTATTGTTTCCCTTTCTTTCTCCTCTGTTCAATTGCTTGTCTTACTTAGTGAATTAATTCTATTAGGATTGAGGACATTGATGTCTTCATTGTCTTTTTCTAGAATATCCTAGAACATATTGGAACGCTAGTTTTCTGGTCATGAATTTCTTCTGTTCTTTATCAAAAATAATATTGTGGGATAGGTCAGTCTGGGTTGGAGGTTGTTTTCTTTTAGGGCTCAAAATACTTCACTTCAAACTCTCCTTGATTTAAGGGTTTGCGTTGAGAAGTCTACTGTGATTTAGACGTGCTTCCCTTTATGTAGAATTTGTTTCTTTTCTCTAACAGCTTTTAATATTCTGTTCTTGGGCTGCATTTTGGAATGTTGGCTATTATATGCCTTGCTGTAGTGTTTTTCTGATCATAGCTATTTGGAGTTTTTATGCCTCATTTATCTGTACATCAATTTTTTCCCCATGCTTAGGAAGTTTTCTGACAGTACTTTTGTGAATAGGCTTTTTTTTAAAGTCATTTGTGCCATCTCCTGGCTTTTAATTGACTCTAATCAACTTTATGTCCTTCTATTTGTCATCTATCTGCTGTTGGATTGATTTTTCATGGACCTTTGCTCTTTTAAAAAATCTTTCTTTTAGAAATCACTACTCACAAACTTGTGTCTAGATCTGATATTCTGTCCTTACATTGGTTGATTCTATTATGTATACTTTGATTCAAAATTTTAATTTTTGGATATCTGTTTGAATCTCTTTCATAGAATCCAGTTCTTTCTTATGTTAGTCATTCATAGTTTTCCTAAACTCTTCTATTTTTATCTGTACCTTCTCTAGATTCACTAACTATGCTATTCATTAAGGTCATCATCTCTTTAGTAGATAACCAGAACTCTGCATGCACACTACATAATAGAAAGTTCAGAGCAACTCTTCTAGTGTACAGGGAAAGGCAAATAGACACAACACCAAATAGAATTAGGACTCAGTTCTCTACTAAAAGCTAACCATACAGAGTCTCTTTCATTTAGCAAAACAAATGTGAAATTAACAATGCATAAGATAACACTTGAAACTTAAACATTTAAAAGGAAACCACTGGTCATGTTAAGGACAAGTTTCCAATTCAGAATTTTATTCCAAATTCTATTTTATGTGTTATCCCAAATAAAACACTAAGAAGATACTAGATGAGAATTTGCACTGGTTATTTATAGATGACCCAGAGGCTTATTTTAATGTCAACACCTCTAGAAACAAGAGAAATTCACTCCTTGCTAATGGAATGATTGCTCAGAATAAACCAGTTAATAAACTAACTTTCCAAATAAGACTCATTTTAAAGGTTTCCACAAATTCTCTTAGCTTTACTGCTGCTAGGCCCTGAGCTTCCCACTTTGCTATCTGGGTTGCCATACTGCTCTATCCAGAGTGTCCATTCTACCACCAGTTTCACATTTGAATGAAACATCACATCACAATGCACAGATCTGATTTTCTTGGAGCATACCCAGGGTTATGGATTAAAAACTGGTGGTCAACTTAACACCAGCTGAATTAAATTGGCATGGTGCTGAGTATAGGTGGCCCACCTAAGGAAAGAGGAAGATCAGGGCATTTTGGGTTCTCCTAAATGTTGTTGTTTGGAGCCATTGGTTCTCCTTGAGGAGCTCATCATGGCTAGCTTCCTTGATATAAATTTGGTCATTCTCATCAGAGGAGCTTGGCACCTTGTCACTGAGAATGGCTGCAGTTCACTTTGGAAGACCTCTGGTCCTTACATTGAGCACTGCTTCCTGGTTCCAGAGGGGAAGATGTGTACAGTTTAATTACCAAGATAACCTTATCATGCTGGCTTCCTGACATGTATTTGACTGTCCTCAATGTCAGAGGAGCTCAGAACCTCATTGTCACTGAGGATGATCTTTTTTCCCTTTTCTTTTCCTTTGTTCTTTCTTCCATTTCCTTCCTTCCTCCCCTTTCTTTCTTCCTTCCTTCTTTCTGTCACCTTCCCTCTTTCCCTTCCCTTCTCTTGCTCTTCCTCTTCTTTTCCCACTTTCTTCCTTTCTTTTCCACTTCTATCTATTTCCCCCTCTAACTCTCCTCTCTTTCTTTTGGTGAGTTGTTTCTCTCCCTAGAGATCTGATTCTAAGGAGCAGATATATATCAATTTAAGTGACATAAACACATCTACAAAAAGGATTATTATCCCTGAGGGATCATAAATTGGGTATGTAAATTTCAATTGGCATAATTAGTGCTTCCATATGATAAACTCAAAGTTCTGATTCTTTTCTCCTGTGACTTAGTTGCTGTTATTGTGAAATATGAAAAGCAAGAAGA
>RJWT010054747.1:0-10245 GCA_004365215.1 Cuniculus paca
CAGATCTAGAGAAATCATTCCTAAAATTCATCTGGAACCAGAAAAAACCTAGAGTAGCAAAGGCAATTCTAGGCAACAAAGCCAGGGCAGGAGGCATCAGAATCCCTGACTTGAAGTTATACTACAAAGCTACTGTGATAAAATCAGCATGGTAGTAGAATAAAAACAGACCTGAAGATCAGTGGACTAAATTAGAGGATACAACCACAACTACAAACACACTCAGCCACCTCATCTTTGACAAAGGGGCCAAACATGTTCACTGGGTGAAAGATAGCCTCTTCAATAAGTGGTCCTAGAAAAACTGGCTTTCCATATGCTGAAAACTAAAACTAGACCCATGCCTATCACCATGAACTAAACTAAAGTCAAAATGGATCAAAGATCTAAATACTAAAACAGAAACACTAAATCTTCTGGAAGACAAAGTAGGTAGAAATCTTGAAGACATAGGAGTAGGTAGAGAATTCATGAACTAAAATCAAACTACATGGGAAACACTTCCCATAATCAACAACTGGGATCTTGTCTTATTAAAAAGTTTTTGCATGTCAAAAGAAATCTCCAACAGAGTGAAAAGAAAACCCACAAACTGGGAAAAAATCTTAGTCAAGTGTCTCTCAGACAAAGAACTTCTATCTAGAGCATATAAAGAATTTTAAAAAATCAGGCCCCTGAAATTCAAAGACCCAATCCAAAAATGGGCATCTGAGATGAATATACACTTCTAAGCTGAAGAAATACAAATGGCAAATAAATACAATTTTTTGTGGAATCTTCATACTAACTTACATAGTGATCATACTATTTGACATTCCCACCAACAATGTACAAGTGTCTCTCCCTACATCCTTGTCAGTATTTGTTACTTTTTGTGTTCTTTTTTTTAAGTGACACTTTTCCTTGCTTTAGTATTTGTTGTTTTTTTCTATCTTTGAAATGAGCTCTTGATGACAAAATACCAAACTACACTCAAAAAAGGGTATAGAAAAAGTCGGCCATTGACACAGCATGAAGAAGTCCATAAGTAAGGACAGACAGCAGCAGGTGGCAGAAGGTGGAAAGTGACTAAAACAGTGGTTACAAATGTTCACAGGAAGCTAAAACTATCCAACAGGTTGTGTTCTACAGTTAGCACAGGTTAGACTAGTCACTGCCTTGGTGGGTAGCCTGAGTGTGTTTGAGTTCAGACTCTACACAGCGGTACAATTTCTTCCAGTTAAGAGTTCTTGGCTTGCATCACAGGGTGGCGGGAGGATACTGGACCAGTTTATTAGTTCTGCAAAATGCTTATAGATGTATTGAGAGACTTTAGGAGTTCTACATTTCAGGGACAGCATACAATTAGGATTTCCTGGATGGATGCATAGCTCAGCCAAAATCCAAATGCCATTACTGAGTTTTAGGGATTGGTACAGCATGTCCTGCCCTCCATGTTCCTCTTGGCAATAGCATAAATGTTGTTTTGCAACTTGCTGGAAACAGTGTCAGCATTTAAATGACATTCCTTAATCTGAAACTGGAGTTTCATTGGGGATGTCCTTCCATGTTGCCAGGAAGATTTGGTGTTTCATTTTGCCATTTATGAAAAGCACTTTGAGTGAGATGAGGCAACTGAAGTAGAAGACATCAATATTGTTTTTGACAGCCACCTGCAAGTTATTTAGAGATTCCATCTTCATGTCTGGGCCCAAAGTGTTGAGCGGCAGGGAGACATCAGTGCTTTGGTTTGGCATCAGTGGTGTACGGATGGCCAGAGGAGTGCTTGGGATGACACCAACACTGTTCTTGTTAAACTGGATTGCAAAGTCTGTCATGTGCTGCAGACTTTTGTTGGTGAAGTTCGTTTCCATATAGATGTGCCTTTGGTGGTGAGTAAATGTTCCTGAAATCTCCAAGCCTTTAGCCCTTACTGCAGGTAGCCAGATAGCCTTAGGAGCCACGCATCCACCAGGTGCCATGCCTATTCCTGTGGAGAGTTCAAACAGGACATTAAGACCACTGCTGACTATGGCAGGAGTTGGTGAGGGAGCAAAGGTTGCAGGCACTGATGATGAGATGAAGCACTGCCCAACCAAACTATCTAGTCCTCCTCCTTAAGAGATCCATTGCTCCTATCTGCATGGAGGACACCTATGGCATGTTGATTAGGAGACCAAGGTCAAGATTTAAAAGATCCCAAGAAGGTCACCTTGAGAGGGGATAAACTGAAGCTATTCCATGTTGGTTGCAGTGGTGGTGCCAACAGAACTGTCACCTGCATCAGTGCTCCATGATGAGCTGGCAAGTGTTTGTGATGGATCCCATGACTCCCTTCCACAAAAGCATTGGGAGGCTTATGATACACAGAGACCAAAGAACCAATGTGGCAGATCAGCTCATTCAGCAGAGTTGGCTCAATAAGGTCTGTTTTCTCAGAGATTAGTGGCTTCTCAGACAACACTACTTCTTTGGCTGTCACTGGGTCAGTTGAGAGAAGGTGTAAATAAATATAACCTGTCTCAAAAGTCAGGATTATCAGAATCCTGTGTTGCCAAACTCAAGACCTGTTGGACCAGCTATTGTGTTTCTGATGGTTTCTTGAGAAATGGCTTCACTATGGTGGTAAACAGAGTGAGCTGGTCTTGGGTACTTTCATCATGAAAACCCTTCAAGAAACTCTCAAGTAACTCATCTGCACTGTCAATTCTTTCAGATATTCTCCCATGAGCCAAATCACAGCTACTTGTGCATCTGGCTCATCCAAAGAGTCTAAGTTCTCACAGAGAGTGGCAATAATACTTTCATACCTGTTGGGTTATTTGTCCCAAGATATCCCTGATGACAACAATTGCCTCTTGGACCACATAATTTACTTTGGTCTGGATTAAATCAAGTAATGCGCTTACACAGTGCTCTTCAGATTGTCCCACTTTGATGGCACATCACCCAATGGCCCTCACAGTTTTGTGAATGAAGTCAACATCTACCTCAGTAGCATATTCCTTGAGTTTTGCCAAAACCTGAGCAATGTTGGCTTTGGATGCCAGGTGAATCATGATGTCCAACTTCTCTAGTTTAACAGATGGGATCAATGTACTTCACAAAGAAGACTTTGATTTCCTGCTTTAAGATTTCAGACCTTTTGTGGACAATTCAGTTGATGTTCCTCAGGGTCACATGCTGCACTTCTGGCTCCCCAGACAGCAAAGTAACAGGTGCAGGAGCTAACTTCTGCAGCAGCGTATTGTAGTAGTCTGAGTCCTTGGGTACCAATTCCAGAAATTTCATCAGGACTTTTACTACTGAAGGTACCACTGCTGAGTTGGCATGGGATAACCAGGGAGTTACCCAGTCACAGATTCTCTGAGCTTCCTGGTCATTCTTAGGGTTATAATTAGACAGGAATCCCAGGATGAAAATCTGGCCCCACTTGGTGCACTCATTCAGAGCTGTCAGCAGCTTATTAATGTTCTATGGTTTCAAACTGAGTAAGTTGCTGTTTGGGTGAGACTCCCTAATTTCAGACAATGCTGCTACAGCATTAGCCACCACCATTGAATTTGAATCTGCTATGAGATTCCATGGAGAATCAAGAAATCCCTGATCTTCCACGATTTGGGCACTGATATCATGAAGTTTTGCCATGCAGACTGCTGCTCTTTTCCAAACATGGGAGTCTTTATCCTTCAAGCACTTGTAAAGGGGCTCACAAAGATATTCTGTAATCTTGTCCACCTGGATGCACTCCGTGATTCTGACTGCCAAGCCCCAAATCAAAGGATCGGGATCTTCACAGTCCTTCACAAAGCTGTTGACAGCCATGATGGCCATGTCTGGCTAACCCTTGTCAGTGTTCCTCAAGCACAGATACACGAGTTTCTTTAGTTCCGGGTTATCCATCTGCATACAGCTGACTACTTCCGGAAAGGGAGCACTAACGTCCTTCCCCACAGTCATAGCAGCAATCACTTTCTTCACATCCTTCTTCCTCTTTTCTTTCTTTTCACTAGTGAGTTCAGCTTTTAGTTCAAAGATTTCTCCCTTCTTATTGGTTGTGAAGTACTTGGAGTCAGTCATGACTCTGGATCTTTCACCTACACCGGAGGCAAGGGCTGGGAGTAGCAGTGACAGCCAGAGGAGCAGAGCCGGGTGTTGTAATGGCTTCCTGCCCATTACAATTCACTTTTTGTGTTCTTGATGATAGCCATTCTGACTGGGGTAAGAAAAAAATCTCAGAATTGTTTTTATTTCTATTTACCTAATGGCTAAAGACGATGAAAATTTTTTCAGGTACTTGATTGAGTATTTTTGGGACTCAATCTGAGGCAATGCTGAAAGAATAAAAAGAGACAAAGTATAGAAGGGCCTTTAATGAGGGCATGGAAGAGCTGCAAAGAGGTGCAGGAGGCTTTCTCCAAGAACAAAGAAGTGAAACTACTTTTATCAGGTTTGGCTGGGGGAGGAGTTTGGGAAGGGGCAAAATGACGTATTAATAGCTGATTTGAAGGAGCATCTGCCTGTGCAAAATAGGAAACAGAAAGATTTACTGGGGGCTGGGGGTGGAGCGCTTGGGTGGTTGTGGAGTCTTGGGATTGGAGAGGGCTCGGAGCACACACAAAAAGGGAGTGGGAGGTTTATTTCTGGAACTAGAAGGAGATCATAGAGGTAGCTCTTAGAGAGATAAGTTGCTTCTCTGGGCTGGGAAACCAAGTTGGGCAGATGTCATGTTAGAGATAGCTAAGCCCTAGGCTAACAGCATCTATCAGTATTTATTGGCCATTTATACTTCTTTTGAGAAGCATCTATTGCAAAGAATTCTTTTGTCTCATAATCCAGCGAGCTGATGGAGTTGTTTCTGAGAATAATGACCAAGGTGCTAGCCATGTCTGTCCTATAGAGAACAACTCTGAAGCTTGGACTCAGCACAGAGTAATGATTGGGAGAATGGACAAAGACATTTCTTTGCATGCACTTAGAAGGGTTACCATGAGGCTTTTAGAAGTAAGCTACTCATTTTCTCACCTTGGAGCCTCTTAGTGCCTGCAGTGGAGGCAGCAGCAATGGTAGGAAAACATATTGGCTTTCTGGCTAAGAGAACAACAAAACTGTTTCCAGAAGCCAGAGAAATGTGACTGCTCAATGAAGTCAGGGAATTCCAGAATGAAAAGAACCACAGGAGAGATCCAAAGATTCTGTCTGTCCACATAGTTGACTTATCTTTGAATCATGGATCTTTTGAACAAATATAGTAGCTTATCTGAAGAGAAAAAGTCAGAAGAGAGATAGGAGCTGCTGCTCCCAAGTTCATTTCTAATTTAAGCTCAGCCAAAATAATTACCTGCTAAAATGGAAAAAAAAAGTATTAGAAAAAAATAATGGTGCTTCAAATTGCCACAATTTGACCTTCAAAATATCTGGATGCAATCTGAATTTACCTGATACAAAAACAAACAAACAACAAAACACAATAAGAAAATAGAACACATTCACAAGGAAAGTGGAAATTACGTAAGTTCAACCTTAGGTTGATTTTGGAACCAGCTGAGAATAGTTTTTAAGAAGCTATTAAAGGTATTCTTAGTGAGGCAAAATTAAAATATGTTCTCAGTGTACTAAAAATATGCAAAATGCTAAATGTTAAAAAAAGAACCAAAAGGAAATTATAGGACTGAAAATTGCATAGGTACAATAAATCTCACTCACATATCATGGAAAGTAAATGCAAATTTGGTACTGCACATAGCATGGTGTTTGAAATAGATTTTCTGTACTTTCCTCTTCCCTTAGACATTCAGTCATGATATTATCACTGGCATAATTTTGGGTATGGTTCAACCATCTAGGTCAATTTTTTAATTAAGCATGAGCTCCTAGCTAGTGCATATCTGGTGAGTGATGATGATGATGATGATGATAATAATTACGATTTTGGTCTCTTTAGTAGATCTTTATTATCTTGCAGCTTTGCATGTCACTGGGCTTCCATCCAGATGTTGGTGGGGCTCTTTTTCTCTCCCAAAAACTCTAGAGGAGAATGAGTTTCCCTATTCTTTCTAGCTAGAGACCACAATATTCTTTAGCTCATGACCCCCTTCCTTATCTACTAATCCAGCAAAAATTGATCCAGTTTTTTTCACTGCCATCTCCCATGTTCTTTGCAGTTTGGAACAGTTCTCTATATTTTGGTCTTAGCTGTAGAAGCATGATTAGGATACTCTCATCTCAAGGTCACCAACCTTAGTCATATCTACAGTCCTTTTTCTCACATAAAGTAACATACTCAGAGGTTCTGGGGATTAGGGTGTGGACATCTTTGGGAGGTAATTATCTGTCTCCCACTTCCTCTTTTTTCCTTAAATTCATAATGGATAAATATTGGTCTTCTATATCCCCTGATTTTTCTGTTATGTTATCCTTGTCTCTGTCCTTTTGATTTTTTTTTGGCCTTCTCAATTTTTTAAAATAAATAATTTTAAACAATTCTAGATTTATACCAAATAGGGAAGACAGTACAAGAGTTCTCATATCTTCTGTATCATGTCCTTTTTTTTAGTAACATCACATATTATCATGGAAGATTTATTAGAATTCATGAACCGATATTGAAACATTGTCATTAATTAAAGTGTATAATGTTTTATTCTGATTTCTTCTGTTTTTACCTAACTTTGTTTCAAGATCCTACCTAAGGTATGTGTCAAAGTACATTTAGTCATCATGTGTCCTTACGTACCAGTTGGCTGTGACCCATCTTACTTTCTTTGTGTTGGACAACCTTGAGAGTTTTCAGGGCTAGACATACAATTTACAGAATGCATGTAAATTGGAATTTGTTGGATGCTTTTCTCACAAATAGATTGGGCAGTGGATGTTTTGGAAGGAGACTACAGAAGTAAAATACCACTCTAATCATACCATATCATATATACTATCAACATGACTTATCATTTTTGCTATTAACCTTGCTCACTGGGATGAGGTGGTATATATCAGGTTTACTCACTATGAACTTACTCTTCTTCCCTTTCATACTATATTTTCCAGCAGTCACTCTATGCGGCCCATACTTTAGATCTTTGCACTATGTGTTACCCTTTTTATACTGTCACTTCTCTGCTCAGTTGACAGATCATGGAAACATATGGTATATACATTGACATCAGTATGTATACATGCAGCTATTTCTATAGACAGCCACTGATCAGTATTGATACGAGCTAACCATGAGTTCATAGCGATGGCCCCACACTGTTACCTCACCACATGCATCATTTCAACCTCCTTCCTTTTCCTCTCTCCAACCTCCTACTGCAGCACTGAGTAATGTGATTTCCACTAATACCACTATTTTTGACTACCTAAAATTTATTCTTCCACTGATTAATAATAATCTTACTCATATTTCCTCGGTAAACACCCTTCTTACATGACCAGGCCATATGCTTTAGTGAAGTCGATCCTACTCACTACAGTAGTTGTTACATTTATTTACACAATGGGTAATGAGCACACTTATCTTCCTTGACCATGAGCACTGATTCTATGAGCGACATACATCCAGATTAGCTTCAATTCCAGGACTTCTGTTCGAGTAACTGGAAAGGAGAAATTCTCTTCCTGCTGACCTTAGGGCTCTGATGATGGAAGTCTGATTTTCTGAAGGAATTATATAAGGGAAAAATTTGTTTGGGAAAGATGCAACAGGAAAGATGGTGAGCCAAAAAATAGGTAGAGATATCTCCCTGATAATATCATGCGGGCACCTGGACCCAGTCCTGCCTGGTTCTATTGTAAGCCTGTAACTTCCCTACTCAGTTTAAGCCTGTTTGGCTTGAATTTATGCTCTGTGTAACCAGAATCTCTAGTCCTTTCTTCATCTAGGTATAACTGGATTGTATTAAATTTATGAATCTGAAACACTGGAATTCAACACACATGTTAGAATGTATCCTTTTATTACACAGAGCTCACTAAATTGAATGTTTATCTTTTGTTTATTAAGAGTTGTACCCTAACAGTAATACTTCTTTTATGGACAAGTGAAGTAGAAATTTTGTACTGAGAATTGGAGCAATTTTAATTCAGGATGCTGGAGAATAAAGTACCATATTCATCTTTAAAAATAAATTAGAGCACATTGAAAATCATTGTGATTGTTCTCCCTCTTACTCCCATATGCATAGTTTTATAAACTATAATTTATCTGAAACTGTATAAACCTGAAACCGGAGAATGTGAGAACCTTAATCAAAAGAAGTTATCAGCTATTTGAATTCTTTAAACTCTAAAAGGAGGTTTTACAACTTTAGTTTGGATTCGAATGTCTCTGCACCTACTTTTTTAAAAAGATGGATTCAAATTTATTAATATATGCTTCCTTGCCCACCACAGTAACAATTATGAACTCACCATATACTTTTCATATGTTTGTTTTTCAAAGTCATTTTAGGGAATTCGTACTTATACATAACATATTTTGAGTCTGCATTACCAGGTTTGAACCACCTTTAAAACTAGGCTGCTAAACTAAATGTTTTGCAAACTATAGTGTTCTACTAAGATGACTGTATGAATTTCAACTTCATTGCTCCAGGGCCCTCAGCTTTAAATTAGATCACAGTTGACAAAAGGATCTCTAATTTCTTGAAAAGTCACAAAGTCTTTCTCTTTATGTTATGGTTTGTACATTGTGTTAACTTGAGAAGTCTAGATGCTTAATTAAGAAACTCAGAGGCACTACATCCTGGGGTGTAGAGAACAAGCAGTTACCATTCTAGGATGTTGTTCACTGCGTCAATTTGGGAAGGTCAGAAGTTTAAGTGATTCAGCATGGGGCCAGGGTCCCTAGTTTGTAACATCCTCATCCTGTGCATGAGGAGGGCAGGCAGATGGTGTGAGTGCTACATCCATCCCAGAGGAGTAGCCTGCATACAATAAAAGACAAAGGAGGAGAGACTGGGGGCTGCTTCTTCAGAGGAGCTCCAGTCTTCGCCTTCAGCTTGGACGTCGTCTCCTGGCTTCTGGCACAGACTGTTCAGCTTCTGCCTGGGACTCTTCAGCGTTCGTCGTAGACTCTCCAGCCTTCATCATACTCTTCAGTGTTCCATCATAGACCCATCGGCCTTCTGACACGGACTTGCACAGGACACTGCAGTAAGCTCCAGCCCTCGGGCTGGACCCCCTTTAACCTCCAGCATGCAGACACCCTCTGCACGCTCTCTCCTTCAACTTTGTGGCTGACCATTGTAAGCTAATCTTGTAATTTCTTATACAGCTGTCTATCTTGTGTTATATCTGTTTCTCTAGTAAACCCTGACTGATACACTTTATGAGATACTCTTTTCCCTAAATTGTATTACTTAAAATCTGTGTATCTTCACTAATGTACTCCTGGTGATAAACTCCTCTGCACATTTGCTCTTTCATTGCAAAAACTCATTTGAACAATGCAAAACTTGGTAGTAACTTTCTTGGTATGTTGGTGCAAATCCATTTTGCTGACTTTTGCAGATGTACCTGGATCATTTCCTTCATAATCTTTTTCACTCTGGCGTTACTAAATTCTGTACTTACAAAGGACAAGTTGCACTCAGCTTGAATTCTTGGTGTTAACTCTCTGTTCTACTCCATGTTAACACTTAAATACATATTCTTAGAATTTTAAATAAACATCCTTAGGGGTTTATTATCCTATTGACTGCTGTACCATGTGTGAATTTTTTTCTATCACTTGTTTATATTTGAAATGTTTGAATTAATCCTCAGCTAGAGGTAATTTGTAAGTCATTTTCCACCTTCAGGATGCTAACAACATATAGATGACTTGGTCAGTTATTTATTTTTTGACCAAAGAGTTTGGAAACTGTTAGAAAAATCACATTAATCATACTCCTGGTGTTTTCCTCCTTGGGTTGAGCCATCTTTTGCAGTAACACCCAGATCTCTTCATTTCCTCACTCCCTTAGATCCTTGGGATTTACTTAATGGTGAGTTGGAGTATGTTATATATTGCTTTGCCTTTCTAGCATTCTTCCTCCCAAGTGAACCCCTCCACGAGGCATTTGCACTGTATTATCTTAGCCATATGGTAAGATTCCTGCTACTTAATGAACACAATTGTGTTTTATCTATGCCTGTACTTGTTAGCTCTCTTTATAAGCCCACGTTGGCCATTTTTAACCTTCAAACTATCTTTTATGTGATCTCCCTAGAATGACCTTATAAATGATCAAAACTTTTAAAGAAAACATACATCTTTTTTTT